>MJUU01018121.1:70531-132578 GCA_002080025.1 Modiolus philippinarum | reverse complement strand
GGGGTAGGTCAAAATACCATGGCTTGATGAAATATGATTTACAACTTGCAAAACAGTCTAAATGTATACAGAAGTGAACCAGAGTGATAATTCATACAAAATAAAGGCATATTTTTATATTTAATACATTTAGAACTGACCCTGTGTAGGAGTAGGTCAATTTCCCATGGGGGTAGGTCAAAATACCATGGCTTGATGAAATATGATTTATAACTTCCAAAACAGTCTAAAAATATACAGAAGTGAACCAGAGTGATCAATCATACAAAACAAAGGCATATTTTTATATTATATACCGAGAACTGACCCTGAGTAACATGGGGGTAGGGCAATTTCCCCTAGGGGTAGGTCAAAATACCACGGCTTGATGAAATATGAAGAAAAACTTGCAAAATAGTCTAAATGTATACAGAAGTGAACCCAAGTGATAATTCATACAAAATAAAGGCATGTTTTTATATTTTATACCGAGAACTGACCCTGAGTAGGAGGTAGGTCAATTTCCCATAAAGGGGGTAGGTCAAAATACCATGGCTTGATGGAATATGCTAAACTACTTGCAAAACAGTCTAAATGTATACAGAAGCGGACCAGAGTGATAATTCATAGTAAATAAAGGCATACATATTTAATACCAAGAACTGACCCTGAGTAGGGGGTAGGTCAATTTCCTGTGGGGGGTAGGTCAAAATACCATGGCTTGATGAAATATGATTTACAACTTGCAAAACAGTCTAAATGTATACAGAAGTGAACCAGAGTCATAATTCATACAAAATAAAGGCATATTTTTATATTTAATACATAGAACTGACCCTGTGTAGAGGGTAGGTTAATTTCCCATGGGGGATAGGTCAAAATGCTATGGCTTGATGAAATATGATGAACAACTTGCAAAATAATCTAAATGTATACAGAAGTGAACCAGAGTGATAATTCATACAATAAAGGCATATTTTTATATTTTATACCAAGAACTGACCCTGAGTAGGGGGTAGGTCAAAATACCATGGCTTGATGGAATATGATAAACTACTTGCAAAACAGTTTAAAAGCATACAGAAGTGAGCAAGAGTGATAATTCATAGTAAATAAAGGCATAAATTTATAATACCAAGAACTGACCCCGAGTAGGGGGTAGGTCAATTTCCTATGGGGGTGGGGGGTAGGTCAAAATACCATGGCTTGATGAAATATGATTTACAACTTGCAAAACAGTCTAAATGTATTAGAAAGTGAACCAGAGTGATAATTCATACAAAATAAAGGCATATTTTTTTATATTTAATACATTTAGAACTGACCCTGTGTAGGAGTAGGTCAATTTCCCATGGGGGTAGGTCAAAATACCATGGCTTGATGAAATATGATTTATAACTTCCAAAACAGTCTAAAAATATACAGAAGTGAAGCAGAGTGATAAATCATACAAAACAAAGGCATATTTTTATATTATATACCGAGAACTGACCCTGAGTAACATGGGGGTAGGGCAATTTCCCCTAGGGGTAGGTCAAAATACCACGGCTTGATGAAATATGAAGTAAACTTGCAAAATAGTCTAAATGTATACAGAAGTGAACCCAAGTGATAATTCATACAAAATAAAGGCATGTTTTTATATTTTATACCGAGAACTGACCCTGAGTAGGAGGTAGGTCAATTTCCCATAAAGGGGGTAGGTCAAAATACCATGGCTTGATGGAATATGATTTACAACTTGCAAAACAGTCTAAATGTATACAGAAGTGAACCAGAGTCATAATTCATACAAAATAAAGGCATATTTTTATATTTAATACATAGAACTGACCCTGTGTAGAGGGTAGGTCAATTTCCCATGGGGGATAGGTCAAAATGCCATGACTTGATGAAATATGATGAACAACTTGCAAATAGTCTAAATGTATACAGAAGTGAACCAGAGTGAAAATTCACACAAAAAAGGCATATTTTCATATTTAATACCTAGAACTGACCCCCAAGTAGTAGTAGTAACCCCTTTTGTTTTAATTTGTCCAGTTAACTCTAAGCATGAAGCATACAGATGATAAATTTCTATATATATATGTCACTGAAGGAGAGCTATAACAAATTTTAGGCAAAAAGGACAAGTATTTTTGGCCTTTGAAAATGGCCTTTAAAAATCATGTAAATTTATAGAAAAAAAAATGTTACACTCCTGACATGTTTGTCACCCACAGTAAAACACCTGTAAAAATTATTTTTAATTTAATTTTTCATGGTTAAATGCATTGATATGTCAAAATAACTCAAAATTGTCCATTTACATAGGCACAGTAACTCATGTTGACTGTCATAAACCAAAATTGTGTTACACTCCTGACTCATATAAATTCATTAATTTAATTCTCTTTCAGCATTCCTATTTACAACAATTAGTAGGATTATTGGAAAATGAAAGCAACAATTTTCTACCTTCCAAATGAATTAATTTGTATGTTATGGTTGATTTTATTAATTTTATTATTTTTTTCCTTCTGCTTAGATGAAAATTAACTATTTTTCCACAAAATCTTCATATATATTTTCCATTGAATGACATAGATATACAAATTTTCACACAAAGAAATGCTATAAAGTTGATGTAAACAACTACATGTTAAGAAATATAAATTAAAAATTTTTGTCAAATTCCTGACCAGGTGTTGCACTCCTGACATTACTCGCTGCTGACAGAACATACTGTTATTGTCATACTTTTAACACAGATTATGAACAAATTATATCAAATATTGTGAAGATTAATTTTACACCATTTTGATTCAAAATATTCCCGAAATGATGAAGAAATGACAGAACTAGACATACTGGCTAGGCTAAACCTGACATACCTAAAATAGCATTGAAAAGAAAATCTCCATGTGTACAGTCACATATTTGGTACTATAGGACACAGAATACCAGGGTCTTTTTTTTGGTTATGGATATAATAAGGAATAATACTAAAAATATCAATGCATAAAATAAAAGAGATTTAAACTTATGGTGTTACACTCCTGACAATCCTAAGAAAGCCATGGTATTTTGACCTTCCCCCTACTCAGTGTCAATTCTCTGTGTAAAATATAAAAAGATGTCTTTATTTTGTATGAATTATCACACTGGAACACTTCTGTATACATTTAGACTGATCTGGAGTTTGCAAATCATATTTCAACAGGCCATGGTATTTTGACCTACCCCCATGGAAAATTGACATACCCCCACAAAGTGTAAGTGTCAGTTCTCAGTATATAATATAAAAATATACCTTTATTTTGTATGAATTATCACTCTGGTGCACTTCTGTATACATTTAACCTGTTCTATAGGTTGTAAATCATGTTTTAACAAGCCATGGTATTTTGACCTACCTCATGGGAAATTGACCTCTCCCCCGCCCCCTTAAACTATGCAATAGTTCTCGGTATAATTTACTAAAATAAGCCTTTATTTTGTTTGAATTATCATTCTGGCACACTTCTCTTTACATTAAGACTGTTCTGAAGGTTGCATATCATATTTCAGCAAGCCATGGTATTTTGACCTACCTCCATGGGAAACTGACCTCCCCTCAACTCGTTATCAGTTATCGGTATAAATTATAAAAATATGACTTTATTTTTGTATGAATTATCACTCTGGAACATTTCTGTTTATATTAAGACTGTTCTGTGGGTTGCAAATCATATTTCAGCAAGCCATGGTATTTTGACCTACCCCCATGGGAAATTGACCTACCCCCAGTTTGTGTCATTTCTTGATATAAAATCAATAAATCTGCCTTTATTTTATATAATTCTTTCAAAATTTCAATAAATTATAGGGAGGTGTCAATTTGCCAGGGGGTCAATATACCTCAACTAAAAAATGACCCGCGGGTCAATTTACCGCGCGGGTCAAAATACCATACAGGGGGGTCAATTTCCCATGGCGCGGGTCAATTTACCGCGGCTAAAAATCGACCCGCGGGTCAATTCACCGCGCGTGTCAAAATACCATATGACACCGGTACACCACCAAGGTAAAGCTGTATTGTTTTTTTGTAAATGTAAGTACTAAAAATACACATCTCACTGCATGAATTCACATTATAGGTAACCTATTTAAATGTTTTTTTCTGTAACCAAATTTTTGTTAAAGTCACATTTCTTTAAAAGTTTAAACTGTTTACAATATTATAGGTTTACTAATCATCTTAATGTCAGCCTAATGTTTTATTTAGAAATTAAACAAAATGTAATAAGGAACAAGCAAAAGAAAAAAGCAAGAATGCAGAATTTAATCGAAAGTATAGCAATTTGTATGTATCTTCAACGGCTGGATTGATGGATATTCTTTACCAAGGATATAAGGTATTACTGTTTAGTACAGATCAGTAACTTCTTTATCATATGTCCAGATCCGTTTGCTATCTTCGTCTATGATAAAAAAAAATGACGAAGACTGATAGATAATCACCAACTGAGTGTTGATTTTGAATACAAGATTTTTTAAAGTTTGCACTATGTTAGGGATATGTGCACGTTTCAGCGAAGGTTTACTGTAACAATAAGTCGACGAAATTGAGTTGATCTCCTATTCAGTGATACCGGTACGTCTCCAAGGTAAAGCTGTATTGTTTGTTGTAAATGTAAGTACTAAAAATACAAATCTCACTGCATGAATGCACATTATAGGTAACCCCTTTAAATGTTTTTTTTGTAGTCACATTTTTTTTAAAGTCACATATGTGTTTAAAAGTTCAAACTGTTTACAAAATTTTAGGATTATTAATCATGTTAATTTAATTCAGTTATTAATTTAGAAATTAAACAAACATGTTCTTCGATTGTTAAAAAGGAACAAGAAAAGAAAACGCAGGAATGTAGAATTTGTTCGAAAGTATATAGCATTATGTATGTTAATCGTCCATGGATGAACTCCAAAGGATATAAGGTATTACGATTTAGTTAAGATTAATAACTTCTCATCATGATGATGTGGAAATCCGTTTACTGTATTCGTGTATAATCCGAAAAAATGACTAGGAAACAACGGCAATAGGATACCGAAGGAACAAAGGAGTGGCATTTACAAAAATCGAAGTCCAAAGACATGGCAAAAACATGAACACACAAACAAAAAAAACAAAAAAGAAAAAAACAACGACGTCAGACAGCCATCAAGCACAGAAACAAAAGCACAGCATTCAAAATCAAGGCACTCACAGTGTGAACTCGTGACATCAGGTGTTCCGGAAGGATAAGCATGTCCTGTTCTGTAAACAGCACCCGTCACACTGTAAGTGAGAAAAATCTGTCTTTGAAAGATCTGTTTGGTAGCTGATTGGTTATTGTCATTTTCTCTAACCGTGAGACAAAACCAATTTAAAACCATGGTACGTGTTACTGATCTAACCCTCAAACAGTAGAAAGGTTAAATTTTGAAAATCTTTTGCAATCACTGATCGTATTGAAGCATGAGCAAGGACAGATCAGTACCACAAACATTACTACAATGTAACGAAGAAAAAACTGAAATTTGACAAGACAACACAAAAAACTATAGCACTGACAGTGTGAATTCCCATGAAAACGAAGAGCGACATCAGTTATCCGCCGGAGGTAAGCATGTCCTGCTATGTTAACAGCACCCGTCACACTGCAAGTGAGTCAATCCAGGAAAAAAGTATGAATCGGTATAGTGAAATCCGAGAAGACGTGAATTTGGCTGAATATGTCCGCTTTCATTTGGGACATTGACTCGTCACATATTTCAATGATGTTATGGTGACAGCCATAGAATTTCCTGAGGGATAAATTTAACATAGGCTGAACGAATCCTGACTAAACAACTTTTGGGACAGTATATTTGCTCCGTTAAAAAAATCACTGCTCGACAGCATCGAATCAACTGTAAAATGTACACTCCCTAGGGTGGAGAGCTAGGCATGTTCCTGCTAAGAAAGGTAAAGTGTTATAATCACTCTTGTCATATAGCTCAGGACTGATAGAAAATCACCAACTGAGTGTTAATTTGTATACAAGATTTGTTTAAATTTGCACTATATCAAAAATAGACATGTGCTCAAATCTGGGGATGGGACGAAATAAATTTTCCGAATGAATACCAAAGCAAGAAAAAAATCACAAAGCCAGAATATATACCAATGCAAGGATCACGTACACACTAGGAACGTAAACAAATAGAACAATACAAAGCTCTAACAGTGTAAAAAAACAAACAGAAGTGTCATCAGGTGCTCCGGAAGGGTAAGGGTAAGTATTACATGCTTTACACGTGAAAACGGAACGTTAATATTGAAGAAAACTCTTCTTTTTCAAACATATTTTGTAGATATAGAAGTATATTGACAAGAATTCAGTTGGTAAGGGTTATGGCACGTTATCGCAAAAAACATCAACAATGATTACAATTTTTTGGTGGAGTGCAGCTGAATACAGAAGATAGTTTAGTAATTATTTTTTATGTAGAATAAAGAATATTAAGATTATAAGCGTAACCAGGTTCTGCTTTGGATTGGGACATATGAGCATAACCGTCATTTCCAAAAAATCTGCAATTTTTACAGTTGCAAATGAAAATCGTCATGTGCGTAAGATATAAACATTAAGTTTAGATGAGACTTTACCGTCTCAGTAGTAAGAACTGTCTGATATGAAATTTCATCATGTGTTTATAGAAATGTACTGTTCATATCGGAATTAATCCTTATAATTCACTCGGTGGATGTCCTTGGTACTGGATTTGGCCTATCATGTCAATTTATTTGGTGGTAAGAAGTAAGCCTTTCTGACTAATTTTGGATTATGGTTTTCCGTATTCACTGTTTTTCCCTTTTAGAAAAATTTGAAATTTCGGTACAAAATTTGGTTCAAGATTCATCTTTACTTAGTATTGAGATGAACATTTATTATCACTGTCTACGACCTTTCAAAAGCCATTGCTGGTGGGTTGTTACCAGACCCCACCCTAATAGTAGGAGAGTTTGTGAACATTTTACCCACCATTTCGTTTGAAATACCCGTACATGGTCATGGATATTGCGGTTGACAACATTTCCAGTGGTTTTGCAAAGGTTTTTTTGCCCTTTGGATTTTTGCTCTTTACAATTCTGTTTGGTAATTTGTTATTATTATCTTTATTCAATCGCGTTAATAGGGTCTGTAAGTCTCGTCATGTGACACCGAGAAATCACGATAAATCTGCAATTTGAAAACGTCTCCCGCCAAAATATGACGTTGCAGGATTATGACGTCCTAAATTTTTGCTTGAAACGTCATACGTTATTGATATAAATGCAACTTCCGGGTACAAAGTATGTGCCCGGAAGTTTCAAAATTGAACGAGACTTACAGACCCTATAACATAACAAAATTGACTGTTTACTATGCAACTTGGGTATTTTTTGTATTTCTAACAGAAATAATTAGTAACTTAAAAACAAAATGAAAACTTTTATGACACGGAAAGCAAATATAACTGATATATGAAATAAGATAGGAATAATTTGTTAAATATATGACAGATCATTATCCACAGAGCATTGCAAATTCAATTTCTTTGATAAGAAATATTTTGGAATTTGTTTAAAATGGAACATTTCTTAACGATACGACTCGGTCATTTTAGGTATATTAGGTATATTAGATTATAACAATTACTAACCTAATTCTAATATGATGCTTTTCTTTCGCTTTGGACACAACGCAATGTTCTAATTCCAACAATTTTGCTTTCATCCAATCAAATCGTTTATCGGCTTATTATGTATTTCTTATGGACAAAAGCTAAACCTAGGTTTCCGTCTGAGAAACCTAGTTTTCCTGACTGAAACCTAGGTTTCCCTATAGAAACTCGGATTTAGCTTTGGAAACTCACAGAAAGCTGAGCCTTGCATGTATTGATGGAGGGAAACCTACATTTAGGTAGGGAAACTCGGGTTTAGCTCTGGAAAACCTAGTTTTCCTGACCGAAACCTAGGTTTCCCTCTGATGACCGAAACTTAGGTTTCCACATGGAATCTCGGGTTTCGCTCTGGAAACCGACTAGTTTACAGAAGTGAAAACCTGGTTTTCCATAGGAAAACTAGGTTTTCCTTAGTTATGCTAACTTTCGCGTACCGCTTTGATTTTAAAATCCGTATTTTCATATTTTAATAACAGATTATTTGTATTATTTCATAAGCGTATGAGCAATTTGTATTAATGAAATATCGAACATAGATTTCTCTATGCCGATTTACGTGATTTTGTATGCAGTTTTCTGACATATTTTATTTATAGTGTCAAACCAAATACTGCCATCTAAGGGCCACTTAGAATGTTCAAAACGCTCTTTAAATATATTAGAATCGAAATAGATTATTGCAATTGGGCTTTATGGGAATAAGAATATGTCAAACCTTATATTTGTCTTCATTTTATACCTCGCTATCACTCGGTATAAAATATTGACAAACGTAAGGTCACATAAACGAATGTATCCCACTTAACTGCAACATATTGAAGTCGTGCAAAGCCTTGACTGTTTGAAAAATTTGCAGAGCTTTTCTAAAATAAAATACAATACATACAAGTTACTCCCCTTTGGGTCGTTGTCTCTTTGACACATTCCCCGTTTCCCTTCTTTTTTCTATGTACTTTTCATAACTGAAACACTATTACATTAGGGTTTTCGTTAAAACCTCTACTAAGTTTTATCATCGATATAAAGACTTAGTTCATAAATAAAATGCAACCTGTACACATCTTATCAAGGCTGGTATTTCACATCCCTTATTTTAAGGTAATGTTTTACATAAGAGTAAAAAATACTTTAACTCGCCTAACAAACTTGTAAAACCTTTAACTAATTCATTACGGTATTGTCGTCAAGTAAATACGTATGGCCTTCTTTGATATTAACATAGGGTCTTTGCCTTTTCACTGACACATTCTAAATTTCTAAAATCTGTATTGCATGAACACGGGTTATGTATTCCGGTATATGCATGAAATCATTATGCTAAACTCCTCACAGGAAGGGATCTTGGTGGAAGCTGTATACTGAGGGTACATAACTTAATTTGTCAGTTGGTAATGGGTCTGGAGCTGGCATGTCAGTTAACTGCTAGTAGTCTCTTGTGATTTCATGTTTATGTTTGTATATTTAGTTCTTTTAGTTTCATTTTCACAATTGACTCAGTCCTGTTGCCAACTGAATTTTACTGTTGTTACGATTGTTTTTTGATTTATCACATTGGCTATAGGTGGAAGGTGTGAGCCCAATAAATCTAGTTTAACCTCGCTGCAGCAGGTTTGCGCCTATCCTAAGTCAGGAAATTTGTGTGTCTTGTCTTTTTCTAGTTAGTTTAGGAGTCTAGGATGATGTTTATTTCGCTGAACTTGATTACTCTTTCTCCGACCTGCCGTTGGGTGTGGGGTTTCCTCACCGTTCATTGAAGATCTTATGGTGACTTTGAGTTGTTATTACTCCCCTTTTGGTCGTTGTCTCTTTGACACATTCCCCGTTTCCCTTCTTTTTTCTATTGTAGCTAACAATCTTACAAAGTTTGCATGCAGATTGAATCAAGAAAAGTGGCGCCCACAAATTCAAATTTCAAAATTTGTAAATCATAAACGCCCCTTCACTGTAAAAATTTGATTGTGTATTCCTCGTGAAACTGTTGCAACAATGCATAGTTATGTTTTACTGTATGCTTTACAATAAATAAAAGGCAGAAGTTTCAATCTGTACACATAAAATTAAACAAATTTTATTGACGAGTCGCAAAAATATAGAATTTCACTTTGTATTTGTCACCTGTAGACACTTTATATTGTAACATTTTTTTTTCCAAGCTACAATGTCAATGAAAATCACGTCAAACGTGAAACAACAACGACAGTAGAATACCGAAGGAACAAAGGAGTGAAAACAAAAATCGAAGTCCAAAGACCCGGCCAAAATGAGAACACAGAAAACAATGACGTTAGATAGATACAAAACACAGAAATAGAAATCACAACATTCATAACAAAGGCACTCACATTGTGAACTCCAGTGAAACTGAGTCCGGAAGGGTAAGCATGTCCTACTCTGTTAACAGCACCCGTCACAACGTCAGTGAGGAATATACATTTTTGAAAGTTCTGTTAGGTAGCTGATTGGTTAATGTCATTTGCTAACCCTGAGACAAAACCAATTAAAAACCATGGTACGTGTTTCTTCTGCAACACTCAAACAGTACCAAGTTAAATTTTGAAAAGCTTTTGTAATCATCAAGTATTGAAACATGGACAAGGACAGATCGGTACCACAAACAAATGATATAGAACAAATGCCCATTCCAAGTCGGGAATATGACGGCTTGCCTAAAATGTTGTGTGTTGGGTTGTGTTTTCTCGATTCTGTCCTACGTTTTACGGATTTTCCTTACTGAGTTTTCCCTGTTATTGCTTCTGACTTTTGTTGTCATTTTCATTTATACCTATACTTGTTATGTTCCTATATTGTTGAAACATATTAATTTGAAGATTGTCTTTAAATAGAGGGACATTTATGATACATTTTGACGTTAAGGCACAACAGACATACCTTTTGGAAATCAACCATAATTTGTGTTTGGACATGACCATAGAGTTAAAGGACATTATCAACGATGAAGGCGACAGATTGTAGGATATTACAACTTATGATTCAATATTACAACCATTACATATTGTTCTACTATATATCGTGTCTAGGAGTAAGCCATGAAACGTTTTGATATAATGTACATCATGCCTAGGATATAATCCTGTCATATAATGACTTCACATGGCCTCTTCCGTTTAGTATTAGTTTTTTCATTGTTAGTAATTGTGACTGTATACGTATTCGGAAGTTATAAACATTTAAACACGACGGTCGTCTCGAATAAAAAAACCTACAATGAAGTAGCCCATTATAGAACACATATGTCAACGATTAATCCAAACAATGAAAGGGGTTATACCACTACAATAAAGCCAGATTCAACATCACAACACAACAAGACTATAAACAGTTTTAGGGGACATAATTCAACGATCAAGCCAAATAATATAAGAGGACATGATTTTACTACGAAGCCAAATGCAACATCACTATGGCAACAGGATAAGACTAAAAACAAAACAGCAATCTCGACTTATGTAAGAACAACTTTTTCAGGAGTGTTTCTGCTTTCAGCTATTGTTATAGATAAAATTCCTACTTATTATTTTCGCACTTCATACAATGACAGTGTTAGAAAAAGAATAAAAGAATATAAAGAGAAAATAATACTAGTAAACGGATGGGTTTACAAGAATGTATCAACGGCCAGATGCTGTTTTTATCTCAATAATGGAGAGATATTGGATATTCCATCTTTATCTCAAAGAACCCACAAAGATTTTATAAGTCTACAACTGCTCAGTACACAGTTTAGATGTACATTAACAGAAGATATATCTGTAATAAAAGGAGTATCAATAGCTTCAAATAGCAGGCCATGTGCAAATTCTGAACACTTTTACATTAAACCAAGTCCACAAATAGACAGTGACTTATCCGATGTGGCTATATGTAGCAAACTAACATACGGATCAGTTAAAGCTGAAGTTCTCCTAGAATGGTTTGAAGTACAACGGTTGTTAGGAGTTAAGAAAATAATTGCTTATACATATAAATTGAACAAAAAGGCTATGGACGTCTTAAACTACTATGAGTCTATTGGATATGCAGTTATCATTCGGGATTTTGATTTTCCAGCAAAAGGTAATTCAATATTTTATATAAAAATATATATGTTCAATATTTTATGTCTGCAATTTTTGTAAAACAATGACGCCTTGAAAAGATTCTGATAATGTTTTGTACCGTTAATTTTGTTAATCCTTGATTTGAGTACTTTTTGATTTTTGAGAGGAAAATTAATAAAACAATAAAAAAATCCAGTCAGATGATTTATAATTTTTCAATGCGCAATGAAGCGGAAGAAATACATTGCACTTTGGTATTTTTTTTTTGTTTTTTTGTTTTTTGATGAAATATTTTATGTTATTTTAAAATGTAGAAACATCATGTCCGTAAAATAATCTACAAAAAAATCCATATTTTAAAAAGTATCCAAACTTTTCTGTTTATCTAAACTTTGTTGCCGAAAAATAAAACAAAAACTTTCAGTAAATTAAAGTTCCATAGAAATTACTTCATTGCAGATAAAAAAATCATAAATACAAAACAATTTCTTTCACACAATAAAAAATATTTCCATGAAGCTTCAAAACAACTATACTGTAAAGTTATTCCTGATGATAACCAACCAAATTTTTCTTGTTTGGTCATTATGGTCTCAAATATATGTACACACAATAAATATGACCTTTCTTTCCAAGTTATACCATTCACATTTTATTGTTTTTAAGATAATGGTCTTGTTGTAATGTTTGTCAATGTTGGCTCTTGACAGTTCCGTTTAAATGCTACCGCTGGCTTTTGCCAATACCGGTGCCAAGGTCGTCTTTCCGGAGTTCCTGTCGTTGTAAACGTTTGTTATTCTTTGAGTTTTTCTTGCGTATTTCTCTTGTTATTTGCAGCATTTGATAGTAATTAACTGTTATTGTTAATGTTTCAATAACTGCTTTTTGAGTTGAAAAATAGAACAAAGAACATAATTTCATAGAAGCAGGACATCCTTACCCTTTGGGAGCACCTTATGTCATTCCCGGTTTTATGGGAGTTGATATTATGAGTGCCTTAGTTCTTAAAGTCGTCTTTTCAGTTCCGTGTATTGTACCTGTCTCATGACCTCGTAACTCTTGCTTTGATTAAGAAAAGTAAGTGAGAACCGAACCGTCAGTCTAAAAAGAACAATCGAAGGACAATGGCAACGTCGAAAAAACAAAGAAATAAAGACATAATATAAGCGCGGCACAGAAAAGAAAATGAAGACACGCACATAAACAAAAATGAACATCACGGATCCAATAAAAAAAAACTATGGGTGAGATCAGGTGGACCGCGGTAGAGTAAGCATCTCCTGCTTCATAAAAGAAACCCACCGTGTTGAACATGCCAACTCTGGTTGTAAAGTCAAATCCGGTAGAGGAAAAACAAACTTTAGTTGCAAAGAGAAAGATCTGTCGTCATCTTGGAAACAGATATCCCATAGCGCTCCACAAGATCGTGATGTCGACCATAAAACTTCTTTAGTGATGACCTCAAGTTATGGGCAACATACCCTTGCTAAAGTAGACCGAAATTGCAGATACGTGCACAAGTTTTTGATTTGGCCTCCTATTTCGATATTTTTGGTAATGAGTACTTCCTCTGTAACTATTTTTGGATTATTACTTTCCATATTATTTAATGTTAATGCTGCTGGTGCGAGATTCCTATTTTCAAAATATCATGTCGATGATAAACAATTGGATGATTTTTCAAGACTGTTGAAAGAATTTCATGTACTAAGTATTTTGTATAATATTAATACAAAACCTTTTAAAGTAAATTAAATGATCCTATAGTTTTGGACGATTTGTCTTTATTTCAGAAACCTTTATCCGTGATGTGGGAAGTGAAAACTGGTTGGCATGGAATGATCTACAAGTGGCTGTCAATGATTGCCAAGCAAGACTAAATGGATTTAAATATGTTGCGATAATGGACAAGGATGAATTTATCGTTCCCACGAACATAACACAGTATAATTTTTCTATGAAAGCTTTTTTGGTATGCTACATACTAAGTACTATCCCAACTTGTTTTGTTAACATGATGTTTCAACGAATTGCCAGCAAATTATTTTATTTGTCATTATTTTACTTGACATTATACAGTAGGGTGCAGACATAACCTCTCGCCAAGTTAACTTGAACCAGTCATAAAAGCTCTCCGTTTTCAAGTTAACTTAGACCAGTCATAGAGCAGTCATAAAAGCTACTCTAAGTTAACTTTAGAACTGTTCTAGAGCCCTGACTGCTCTGACCTGTCATAGAATCCTGACTGCTCTGACCTGTCATAGAGCCCTGACTGCTTTAATGTTACAGCAATGGAAACGTTCAACATTCCCAAATTAGAGCTCATCGTGTGCATCGTGTGCATGCACTCGTCGTGTAAAGCGTGTGCGTGTATCGGGTAACATTCTCCGTTCATTGCGTGTATCGTGTAACGTGCGCGCGCGTTTACTACTTTCATTCGAAAGTCCACATTTAAATATGTTTGCCCGTTTTCTTTGCCTAGAAAAAATATTTATTTTCTTGAAAATTTGGAACAAATAAATTATTTATTTCCACGACAAATAGGATTAAAATATTTATTTTCTTTCCTTGGGACCTGAGACTAATATAAGTCCCAGCTGGGACCAAGATTGAATTCTTTATTTATAAAATCACCCAATTCCCAATCCTGGAAATCAGCTGGTCGTCCCCTTATTTCTATTGTTTGAAAGATAATATAGATTTCTAAAGCTTCAACTTTACAATTTTTAAAAAAACATTAACATATTAACATATAGAGATCACATGTTTTGGGCTTATATACTATTCATGAAGATAATCTGCCTTTTCTTATATATTTTGAATTCCAGCAAGTTTAAGTATTGCAGGCATCGATATAGCATCGAATGAAGAAAATCAGCCTCTTGTTATATATTTTAGGTTAAATTACAGCAAGTTGAAGTATTGCGGGCATTGACATAATATCGAAGTAAATCTGCTTTTTCTTAAATATTTCAGGTTAAATGACAGCAAGTTGAAGTATTGCGGGCATCGATATAATATCGAATGAAGAAAATCGGCCTTTTCTTATATATTTTAGATTTAATTATAGCAAGCCGAAATATTGTGGGCATGGCTATATTATCAAATGAAGAAAATCCGCTTTTTCTTATATATTTTAGGTTAAATTACAGCAAGTTGAAGTTTTGCAGGCACCGATATAATATCGAATGAAGAAAATCTGCCTTTTCTTATATATTTTAGGTTAAATTACAGAAAGTTGGAGTATCGTGGCCATCAATATAACGAAGGAAGAAAATCTGCTTTTTCTTATATATTTTAGGTTAAATTACAGCAAGTTGAAGTATTGCTGGCATCGATATAATATCGAATGAAGAAAAACTCCTTTTTCTTATATATTTTATATATAAAATATTCCCCTAGCTCCATCCTACGGGGTGTATATATCTCAACTTGTACGATTCGCTCGCATCTGTTCTACCCTTGATGATTAAACTGGCTTTGGATTCCAGTGACCTGAATACTTTACATATATACTGGCCTCTCACTGATACTGCCGATGTCTACTGAAATACATGAAGACTCTTTACCAAACCCTTCGAGGAGTTTTTAGTAAGATTTTTTTCCGTAGTGCGACAGTGTTTTACCAGCAGACTAGATTTCTTCAGCTAGCTGGCAGTTTAGCGGCAAGCACTCTTTGACCCTTCTTTCAAAATTACGTTTCATCATATGCTTTTTTCTGTTTCAAGATAGTGGTCATTGAGTTAGTAGTCTACCTGTATTGGGTTTTATTCGCATGTTTATGATACTATAGGGAAACGGGATAGAGAAAGGGGAGATTTGGGTACCCATAAACGGGTTTAACCATACCACTGGCTTCTGCCAGTGCCATTACCATGTCCGGCCATCCCGAGTTCCTATCGTTATTAATGATTTTCTCTTGTTTTCATTATTGTTTTCCTGATGCAGTTTGCTTGTAAATTGTGGCATGTAATTGTAGTTCTTGGCCATTGTAGGTGTTTGCTGTTATCCTGTTTTTTTGTAATTTTAGGTTAAATTACAGAAAGTTGAAGTATTGACGGCATCGATATAATATCGAATGAAGAAAATCTTTTTCTTATATATTTTAGGTTAAATTACAACAAGTTGTTGTATTGCAGTCATATCAGTACATATGGAATGAATATATATTTTAGTTAAATTACACCAAGTTTCAGTATTGTGGGCGCATCATTATAACGTGGAAATGAAATATGCACCTCTTCTGATATTTGATGTTTGTGGCTGTTTGCAGGATATTTTATTTACTACAGGACTGATTTTTATTCAGTTTTATTTATTTAATAATATCTAATTGTTTATTTTACAAAATGACGGAAATTTACAGTATTACAATTTTCGAATACATAAAAGTGACTCTTTTCTGATAGTTCTGATATGGTTACGGCAAAATTGAAGAAAATTGCACTCAACGTGTGAAAAATTTGTGCGTTGTCGTGTGAATCGTGTGCGTGTGATAGGGAATGTGGGACGTATACATCACTGTATTAAATTTTGAGTATTGACAGTTGTTGTTTTGTTTTAGAGCTATACGATTAATCAGAGCAGTCAGGATTCTATGACAGGTTAGAGCGGTCAGGGCTCTATGACTGGTCAGAGCAGTCAGGATTCTATGACAGG
Organism: Modiolus philippinarum; assembly: GCA_002080025.1. Taxonomy (NCBI): domain Eukaryota; kingdom Metazoa; phylum Mollusca; class Bivalvia; order Mytilida; family Modiolidae; genus Modiolus; species Modiolus philippinarum. The sequence goes on along the minus strand of MJUU01018121.1, from coordinate 116,166 downwards.
TTAGAGCAGTCAGGGCTCTATGACTGGTCAGAGCAGTCAGGATTCTATGACTGCTCCAAGTTAACTTAGGACTGTTCTCATGACTGCTCCCCAAGTTAACTTGGACGAGAGGTTATGTCTGCACCCTACTGTGGAATAAAAGCAGTTTTGAGGAGTTTATCGACGCGTTGACGTCAGACTAAAAAAGTATGAGCAGAGCTCACTAATATACCCCGTCCCCTTCGATTCCAGAATACAAAATTAAAAAAAATGCAGGAAATCAAACAAATCAAATTTTAGAAAAGCTGATGCAAATGGTAATACATATTGATTCTGTGAAAGTTTCATTGAGTCTAAGAGGACTTAACGCCACAAAGTGTGTACCCCCATGGCGGATGGACGAACGGAAGAACGTACAACATGATCACTATATACTGCCCGCTAAAGCGGCGGTATAATAAAGTCCAAACGTTTGTGAGTGAAAGACCGCGTTTACACTTTACACGATAAACATCTAAAATAATAACCTTTATTTCTTATACCTCTTACTTATGGATGTAGTAAGGTGAGGTTTTGGAATTTGTAAAAGTCATTCGGATTTCTGTGATTTTATCCAGTATTACTATGTAAAATATTTTGCCCCATTACCCCCAATTTTCTAGTCATTAAAGTCCCCAGAAGCTCATTTTAAGTCAGCAAAATTTTATTAGATTGTAGATTTTCCTTCCATGTGAAACAAATCAATATTGTGTCCATGCTATACTAAGGTAAAAGTCAACGAGAGCCTTTCCCGCCATTTTTTAAAAATGTGAAATATCTTGAAAACATAACATAACATAACATATCAATATTTTTTTAGCTTACTTAATTACTTTAACAAAGCTCTTTCCATTTAGGGTATCAATTTAAAATCGTAGATTTATAAAATTCCACCTTACTACATCCTTAAGACAATGTCATCATTGAATTGTGATGTCATTATATTCTGCACAATTTACCTTGGAGCGTATGAATAAAAAAAGAAAAATAACTTCTTTGTTGTTCATGACGTTAACAAATGCAATTTGGTGTTGCAATTACAATTTTAATAATGATCCTTTTTGACACTCCATATACCATTTTTTAAAAATATTTAGCCCTACCTACAATTTATAGCCAACTAAAAATATTTACTAATCCATAGTTGATCATAGTTAATAAGTTGGAGATCGAGTATTTTGTTTTATGCAAAAATACACACGTTGCATAATAAAAAGAAAATTTCGTTATTTTGTTAACCATTACCACTAAAAATGAATGAAAAATTGTTTGCATACATAATTCTTTATTATTGAAAACAAAATGTGCAATACAAAATGTGAATTGCTAATCAATGACGTTTTGTTTATTTCTGTTTTTGTTATGGAATTCTCGGTTAATTTTTACTCCGTTATTAAAATTAAGTCATAATGTCCTGTTGTCCTTACTTTTTAACCGTGTAAAGCTTATTTTTAAGAGTATTTGTTTCCTATTACGAACTTTCTAAAAGTGTTTTTTCCCCTTTTTTTCTAGTTGCACTGAACAAGCAAAAGTTGATAGACTTGCCTATCCAAGAACTAACTTATACTGAAATATAGGTACTTTTATAAATAAAAAAAATACCTAGGTCATTGTCAATTTAGTTTTAGCATATGCACATTTCGACAGTTTATGTCTCATCAGTGCAGATCAAACCAAAACATATGGAAGTCCATTCACCGAACAACATGTTAAAAGGATCTAAAAGAAAAGTATAATTGAAGTATGTATCATGAATTTTTGTGCGTTTTATAGCATTTATGTTTAAAAAAGTGCGATAAAAATGTCTGTTAAAGAAAAGAAAGAAAGAAAAAAAAAACAATTGAAAGTATAAGTTTTACTTTCTCCATACAAATGTCACAACATCAACACCGTATTTCGTTTTACATCACCACAGGGACACTCCATATTTCTGATTTAAGATACAGGAAACTTGCGGTCATTTATTTGTTATTTTGTGATGACTCTGATCATTGTATTGCTTTCTAGGAAGTATCTTCTTCTTTAAAGTGCCACAAATCACATGTTTGATGTCACTGATATTGTTGACAATTTCAAGTCTGATCTATTCTTACAAATATTTGTCTAATCAATATTTTAGGATACTGTATTTACGGACAAAATAGCCGGGATTACAATGCTTACCATCCAACATATAACATCTTGGGGTCCGTCTAACAATGTCAGCAAACTATATATAGGACGCTACGCCAATAGTACAGCACCTATTAAAGACAGAATCAAGTACATATACATGCCTACTCGTGTCAAATCAGGATTGGTTGGTGTTCATGACGTTGTTCCAGAAACAGGGTATTCAAGGTAATTAATGTCTCTGTAACATTTTGTACCTATACATACAATGCAAAGCTGCCTATTCTATCCACATACAAACACAGAAAGATGTCTTTCGTATATGGAGAAAGATGTATGCAGAAACCTTTCGTTATAATATTGGCAAATAGACATCTGTCTGCTGAGGATAGTCTGTACAGTTATATGCAGAAAGACTAACGGTTCGATTGATACCATTATTGCAAATGTCAAGCGAGTGGCAAAACAGATATACTTTTACGTAAGAAACCGACGTTAAAAAAAACTGCCTGCGGTGAAACAATTTTACACAATGTCAATTGATTGACAATATATGTAGAAAACTTGATTGACAGCACCACCGCGAGATTTTACATTTGATTGGCTGCATTAACATAAAACAATCAAATCAAAGTGTAAACCCCTCTCAGGGCAGTAGGGCCTATGAATTGTTCTGCATATAACTCTGCCAATCACTTATCAACAATGCTTCTCACTTTGCGATCAGTCTTTCAGAATGTCAGCTTCGGGTGTAAAATGTGATCTCTTTGAATTCAAACTTAAGCTACTCGCTTGACCGTTGCAATATTGTTAAGAGTAATCAACCATTTTTTCACGACACAATCGATAATGCATTTAAACCAATAGACAGATGAACATGAACAGTCATTTAAAAATTTTCCCTTTCATAATTGATATGTCATGTTTGTGTTTTTCCTGTGTATTTCCCTGTAAGATTGTTGCATGTTATTTCAATTTTCAGCCATTGCACATGGTTCCTTTCAACCATTTTATTATGATTTAAATAAAAAATAAATGCCTTTTATTTCCATCATAAACTAAGACGAACAAAAATTAAAAACATGTTTGATTGGCATCCTTTTACTCTTGTTCAGATATCATTTTCTCGTGTGCGAAGTATATATGAAAAAGAAAGGAAATGGGGTAAAAGTCAAGGAGACAAAACTCCATATTCAGGTTAAATAGACCCAAAACAAAGCATCTAGGGGTCATGGTTATTGAGTAGTATACTGGTTGACGATTATCAAGAGCCATGTTAAAATATAATTTTAGGTAGATGGGTACTCTAAATTTGTTTTCCAAATATTTTCTTTATTTTTTCAGGAAAGTTTCCTTATTATATAAAAATTGAAATAAAAAAATAAAAAAGAGGGTCACTGTGTTTGTTTTTAAAATAATAATAATAATATCAAAACAATCAAATAATTCGAATGAATATATAGGGACAAACTGGTATTTTGTTGTTTTCTTTAAAACTATTCCATAGATTTCTTTCTATGTTATTCATATGTTAACCCTTTGAACACACTTTAGAAAAGTATAAAGAAAAAATTGGGGTCACCAACTTTGTTTTCCATATAAAATTGTAATATGTTAATTTTCATAGTGATATCTGTATAAAATATTTCATCGATTATCTCCCTTTTTCAAATATACTCTTCCAACCAATTTAATTATCATATTACTAGACCTCATCTAATTAGATAAATGCATGTAAAATCAAGTCAATGTAGGTCCTTTGCTTTTTTAAGTCACTGATCTACCTTAAGTAATAAGATACGAGAGCTTGCAAGAAAGAGAATATTCCGAAATTGAATCGCGCTGATCTTGGCAACATGAGCCAAACTAAATGATTCTCTACAGTTTGATGTATCATATTTGGTTTGCAGTTATACCATAGACTAATTGTCCCTCAGTGGTGCACCCTCGACTCGTCCAAAGACAATCATAGTCGCTGCCCGTTGTTGCCATCTTATTGGTAAATGTATCAAAATGTTAAATGATTTGTAATGTAAAGTTTGGGCTTGATACAAATTAATTTACACTCGTATATTGAAAATGGGTTATTTTGAAGTTCTTTCAAATATTGTCATTGTCATTGTACATGTATTTTCGATTTATTCTAGCATATGCAACAATTCTATTTGTATTTTGTTGCCATATATCCAAAAGGTATTAAGAATCTTTGATTGAGGTCTTCATATGTTGTCAATTCCAAAAAAAGAAAACATATTTGTTTTAAAAACTGAATAATTTTACAGGAATTATTTTTGTTGATGAATTTTTTGAAGCTTGAAGATAAGTGATACATATATCTCAAATAGTTATTATCCCCCCCGCTTAGCAAAAGCGGGGAATCATGTCATGAAGTCCGTCCGTAGGTACGTACGTGCGTTTGAAATGCTCCCCGATAGCTCTTGAACTATGAGAGATACAAATTTGAAACGTGGCTCCATACTAGAGTATGATCAGAAGTAGCGCACTGTGAATTCGGAATTTAGGTCAAACGCCCTATTGGTAAATTATGGGCGAAAACGAATTTTCGCGATATCCAATAATTGACGAAATTTCTAAGGCCATTTGGGCTAGAAACTTGAAACTAAGGAGTCGACTCACATATATTGTAGTAACTTCACAGAGGGTGTCGGAATTTCGGTATGACCCCTCAGGGCATGGCTTCTAGGGGGTCCAAAAACAAAAAAAAAGAATCCACGGGGACTCCTCTTACGCCTTTAATAGCAGAAACCTTGTAATACGGGTATTAGTAACACTATAACAGTTGCGGAAAAATGAGATATCCAGTAATAAGCGAAATCTTCTGAAGTATTTTAAAATGTTTGGAAACTGAAACTTTGTATGCATGTTCGATGATATGCATCTCATGTACTGATGATAGTGGACTTCTGGTATGACCCCTGGGGGCATACCCTTAGGGGCCATAAAATTTTGAACAATCAGTACTCACCAGAACGACTGGAACTCAATGTATAATTTTAATTTTGTGGTCTATATTTACATGAGGAATTATTGGAATTGCTCTTTGATTCGATTCTAAGCTTTTTGAATTTAGACCCCGCTGCCATATTTGGTAAATTTCCTGAAAATGTCAAAGACTAATAATTTTTGATATTCAAACATGAAGTTTTATAATTAAGCAATTTTTAATGTCATCAGCTAGTATGAACGATAGGATTTAAAAAATATGATTCTAATTTTGGTAAATTTCCTGAAACTCTCAAAGACCCATATTTTTTTTGGAATTCTACCAAGCAACCATTTCTTTTTCAATTATTTAGAGCTATGATGATGAATTCCAACTGTCAGGTTGCAAGAATCTTTGATTCAAGGTTTGGTAAATTTCCTGAAACTCTCAAAGACCTATTATTTTTGGGAATTTTATCTAGCAACCATATCTTTTTTGATGCCTTTTATATTTAATTATCATTTTTAATGGTCAGATTGCAAAATACTTTGATTCTAATTTTGGTAAAGTTCCTGAAGCTCTCAAAGACCCATTATTTTTGGAATTCCCCCTAGCAACCATATCTCTCTCAATTATTTAGAGTTATAATGATGGATTTCAACAGTCAGGTTGCAAAAATCTTTGATTCTAATTTTGATAATTTCCTGAAATTCTCAGAAACTTTTTGAAATTCTACCTAGCCAACCGTATCTTTTTGGTGTTTTACAGTTACATTGATTAATTTAGTTTCGAAAACACTTTTTTACAAGGGGAGGGGCTCGAAAAGGGGTAGTGGGGGATCGCAATCTTTGATTGGCGGTGTTTCGGTTCTCACTTACTTTCATTATTACATACACAGTATTCTAATATGGCTTCTTGTTTTTCTCATTACATGTGCATGAACCCAGGGATTCACAGTACGAACTTGAAAACTCCAAACAACTGTAGGATATCCACCCCGCTTTTAACAGATAAAGCTCATTATGCGCTAATTAAATGATGCAAAAATGGAATAATACTGTTAATTTAGTTTCTTCGTATGGCCATTTCGACAACGTATGTCTTTTCAGTGCAGATCCAATAATTATATATTATAACAAGGCATTTTTCGTATCATAGCCCAAGGTCCTAATATAAGCCTAAAGCCGCTAGGCTGAGGGGTGATTTTATGACCGATGGCTGATGAAGTATGTGATTTGCAAAATGACATGTAATGATGATTTTTATCATATACTTCAACTCAGGTAAATGATATTCTTTACACGTATAAAATACAATATGATTATTTTTAATAATTTATTTGATATGACGATATCGTATGCAATTCTTATGATTTTGACGGAATTGCACGAACTTGCATGTGATAAAGCTTCCGAGGAGTTACGGAAAGGCACATGATAATAATCAGAATAAGTTGATAACGATATTATATCAGCCCGCTACGTCAATTTTTGTTTAAATGGGAAAATATTCTTTTTTTTTCTAGTTTTATCAAGGGGTAAAATTTCAATCATATTTTAACTAAGTATATGATAATTCAATAAATAATACAATATTACAAAGAAATCTGAATTAAAATACTAAATAGATAATCTTCAATCAAATTCACACAAAAGTTTTTCTGAGAAAAATTCTGAAGTAAAAAATGGAATTCAATAAAGATAAATACATTATATACACAAGAAAAAAAAAATTCTCAAGTTCTAGATATTTCAAATAAGTGAATTATTATTATTTTTTTAATTTAAATCACTGCAATGCCTTGTTCCAACAAAAAAGCGCTAGTTAGTAAAAATGATGAAAACATTTATATATTCTTTTTCAACTCGGTAGCCATTGCTTCGGTGCTGTCCCGAAAACCGGTTTTATTTTAAAACATGTAATATCTAAATTCTTTTCTTTGCCGGGCTCATGTTATGTCTTTCTTTCTTTGTTTTTCCAACGTTGCCATTGTCCTTGTTCTTTTTAGACTGACGGTTCGGTTCTCACTTACTCTAAAGAAATTTTGTTAAAACCTAAGGAGTATCCCCTCATGCATAGCTCAGTCCTTTAGATGACCTGGCTTTCCTTTTTAGATCCTGTTGGTAATTTGTTCTCTATCAGCTTTTATACATATTTTGGTTTATTGATTTCCAAATGTTTTCATTTGATATGCACTGAAGAGACATTAGTTGTCGAAATGTGCATATGCAGAAACAAAATTCATAGTAACTTCGGTATTTTGTAATTTCTTACCACTTGGCCCATACCATTCCCGTCGGACTGTAAGTCCCCGAGGGTATTCACAAACCCAGCAGCCAGTGCTTTGGTGCTGGCCTGAAACCGTTTTTATTTCAAAACTTGAAAAATATAAATTAACAGGAATTTTCTCCCTCGTGCATAGCTTTGTCCTTAAGATGATTTTGCCCTTTCTTTTAAGAACATATCGGTAATTTGTTCTCTATTAGCTTTAACATATACTTTCGTTTCTGAATTTCCAAAGGATTTAATTTGATCTACACTGCAGAGACATAAGTTGTCGTAATGCGCATATGCGGAAACAAAATTCGCAGTACCGGTATTTTGTTATTTATAGCGAATTCCTTTGCTAAAATATCAGATGTTCTCTCGATAGGTAAAATATTTCTGAATTTATATATACAGTGTAGTTTCTTTATCTTATTTCAATTTATATCAAATTGTTGAAAAAACAATTTTGGTTCAACATTATTTAACTATTATTATTTACTCTATGTATACAGCTTATTGTACAAAATACATTGACGTGTTTGAGATATTTCATTAAGAACTGATCTGTACTTGGGAGAAGAATTTCGAAATTATAAAAATAGAAGATCAGCTTTCATTAAAGTATTATACCCGGGGTATGAGAGATAACTCCTTTTATTTACAAATAACTTGTTTTGATTGGTATGAATAAAACAAAAGATTTAGAATGTTTATTATAAATATGGATAAAATAGTCATGTTATCATGAAATTGCACTCCTTTTATGAAATACTCCAAAGTGCAAACATTAAGATATCTAGGTTATGAATGGCATCTTGAAAATATTAAAATAAATGAAAGTCAGATTTTTAGAAAGTGAGGAAACTTTTTCTTCTTTACGTTCAGAACTAGAGAAATTTACGACTTTTTATGCAGGTTTTCTAACATTGTGAAAAAACGGTACGGTGAATTTTTATAAAATTTTGATATAAGTGATGTATGTTAGACCATTTATTTCATAGTGTTTGGTGTGATTGCTATGATATTCATCCAGAAGAAATTGAATGAAGCTGTGTTTTCAGCAATGTTTTGACAACGTATTTTCTTTTTTACTGCAAATCAACACTGAATGAATGATTATGATAATTATTCTCTCATATTTAGGTCTACAAGTTTCTATGAAGAGGTTTGGCGATTACAGTTTTTTTGCAAATTCTTTTACTCCTACAGTACTGTAGTGTACTCTTCATGGTGATTTCTGAACAGAATTTAAGACTCCTAAGATATTGGTGTTAGTGTGAACTATAAATAAAAAATCTTACGGTGAAAGTTTTCAAAACTTTTTCTAGAAATATATTTGTCCATAATTTTTTCATACTGCAACTTTGAGGAGAATTGACTGTGTGGAATTTTTTTGGGTTAACCCGTGTTTACTCACTTTAGTATTAATGCTGACTTTGACAATTAAATACTAAGGGTATTAATAGAACCTACGGCACTGAATGCTTGTAAAGAGAAATAGATGCCATACAAATTCAGCATTTTGGGTATAATACTTAGATGTTCAAATGAGAAAACATACTTGCCCTAGGACTTTTGTAAAAATTGACCAGATACGGCATTTATACTTGTTTATAATGATAGTATTTGTTTTGCAGTATAATGTTACCTGTTCACTTGGTATCACTCCATCACTACAGGTCATGTAGACGGGGTGATAAGTATTGGATACCACACGATGAATTCAAAGGGCATCGGAAACCAGACTACATATTTTATAACAAGCACAGTGATCCGTGTACTGATTTTAAGCGTTATAATAATTTCTCAACAGATATGGATCATATAACAACTGCAATTAAGGAAAGAGTTATCACATTGAAGGACACGCTTAGCATAACCTAATTATGCTTGTTAAAGATAAAAAAATAATTTGGCATACTGTTAGTGCCTATTTCATAAATAGTTTGTCGTATATAATTTCGACAGATGTACGTAGACATGATCTTATGAACTTCCTATAGAAAAGCCGTTGGGGTGGCACAGGGTAGGCGTCTCTGAGGGTGCTACCAGTACAGTCTTTAGACACGTGATCACGTGAACTGCAAACAGTGATACTGGTCCACTAGTACAGTCGTGCAGTACTAAGTAATGGTCTGAAAACCGATCAATTGTAAAAATTTCTAATAAATAGGCTCAAAACAAATATTATTTATAGCTTTTATGTTACTTATTATATATATATTTCTCGCATACAATTAAGATATGAACAGAAGAACGCAATAACGAACTTAAATTTTACAGTCAGATTTAGTTGTGTTGGAAACAATTCGACAACAGAATATTAGAATAAAAACAAAGGAAAAAAAAACAAAAACAAAGCAAAAGAAAACAAATAAACAAACAAAAACAGACAAACAAACAAACAAACAAATCCCCCTACATAAAAAAAGAAAGAAAAAAGAAAACAAATGCAAAGAATAACAAAAGAGGTAATCAAGCTGAAAAAGAACACATCAAGCATCATTTGTTCTGCTGTGGGTTCGCTCCTTATGTGAGAGTCAAAATCATTCTACACAAGAAATTACAACTTTTTAATAAAAGTGAGCTAAAAGCGAAATAAAAAAAAAAAAAAAAAAACAAAACAACAAAAAAGAAAAAATAAAAAAAAAACAATAACAAAGAAAACCAAAAGAGGTAATCAAGCTTAAAAAGAACACACGAAGTATCATTTGTTCTGCTGTGGCTTCGCTCGTTATACCAGAGTCAAAATCATTGTACACGAGAAACTTTATTAACAAAATTGACCCAAAACCAAGTAGCATTACATATTAGGATCAAACAAAAAAAAAGACCTCCATGGATCATTCGGTAAACAAGCAATGAATTCCACTCAGACCGGTGCTAAGGGTCGTCTTGAACTTACTATAAGGTATGAGTAAAGCTCATTGTTGAAGGCCTCATGATGACTTCAAGATGAAGAACAAGAATAAAAGCATTGTTCCATTGCCTATTATTACCATATATTTGTAGAGACTTTGTCTCATTTGCATTTACTCCATATCCCTTGATTGTTAACTATATGAGACCCAAACGAATTAATAAAGAGTAATGCTAACAACGCATGAAATTGCTATTCTTGTAAGTTTTGCTTATAGCTATTTCGTTAACATACACCTATTCAGTTAAATGTGGCAAACCTAAAATCAAAAGATAAAAATAGATCTGTTGTGCGATGGCCACAAATTAACTATGGAACAAAATAAAAACGTTATAGTTGGCCACGATTAAAAGGTAAAAAACACAAAAATATACAAATTAAAAAACACATAAAAATGAACAAAAATGCAAAGAAAGGGAAGACTGCCCAACGTTTTGGCCGTATGGCCTTCGACTAGGGGACTACCGGGCTGAAATACGGAGAAGAAAATGGAAAGGACGAGAGAATACCAAATTTCAATACATAAAAATAATTATAAAAAAGACTGCTTCTTAACATTCATACCAAAGGGTCGAGCAGTTCCAAGAAAATTGATGATTTTTTGTTCAAGGAACTGTCGTTGTTTCTCACCTGTACTAGTTTGTATAAGGACATGCATGTCCAGTATGCTGTGGCTGGCTCGCCGAAAATGTTCACCTACTGGGTAATCCTTTCCATTGGTGACGCTATGTTTATGTTCGACAAAGCGATCACCCAATCTACGACAGGTCTCATCCGCGTAGATTATCCTACAGCGTTTACAACCCACAGCATACACTACATTTTCAGTAGTACATGTGAAACCCCCATAGATTATCCTACAGCGTTTACAACCCACAGCATACACTACATTTTCTGTAGTACACGTGAAACCATTTTTTACTTTGAAAACGTTAGCCGGTCCTACTACTTCATCAGTTTCCGAAGTAAAAGGACAAGTCAAACAGCGAGATCGATTACATTGTCTAGTGCCCTTATATTTACAGGGAGTTTTAGGAGTAGTACTCTTGAAAGAACTAGTTACAAGGTGCTGTTTTAGACTCTTCCCTTTTCTGAAGGCTGCAATGGGAGGCGAATCCTGGAAAACTGCCGACATATGTTCGTCCTCGAGAACTATAGATTTGAAGTTGCGTATCAAAATGTTTTTGATAGCTTCGTTGTGAGGGTGGTATGTCAGGACCAACGGAACCCGGTCGTTCTAGTGATAATTTTACGTTGCTTGTGTTTTTATTTTCTTACTAAGATTTATGTCAGTGTGTGTTTTTTTTGGGAGGAAACTGACTCATCTTTAACAATAACAAAAAGTACGATTTATTTCGCCTAAACTTAGTTTATTTTTTAGCAGTTTTAAAATTAAATTCAAGCTTTTCATTTAAGAATAAACTTATTAAAACTAGAAATGCGCAGTTCTTTATATCCGAAAGAACCCTTCAAACCACGGAGGTGCAAATATTCAAAATGACGGGCCTTAAAACAAAATACCAACTTTGTAACTTGTTGAATAAAGACAATTGACAAATCATTATAAAAGTAAACCTAAAGAACTTCCCCAAGAAAATTAATAATAATATTCAAATTTCGTTGCAGTTTTATCTGAGAATTGAAACTCATTTTAAAATTCATCAAAATTTGCAAAATTTTAGGAACTGACCTTTGATCCCATTTTAAATAAAATGTGATAATAGCAATTGACTACGACATCGTCATTTCATTTTGTATTATTAGAAGGGATGGCAAACAAAGGAAAATTGTGACCATGATGCTTCGACAAGGTAACTTTCCTCTGTCCTCAGTGATAACATTCTAGTTTGACAGCTGAAGAAGCAAATACAGTGCATGTAACAAGTTATAACTTATGATATTGTTTGCTTTGAATTTTGGATTTGTGCAAACCAATTCGTTTCGGACACTTTATTTCGCGTTTTATTCCTCCTTTTGAATTTCACGGCAATCAGTTTTTGTTGACGCATAATGTTAAGATATTTGTAGGCGAGTAACATTTTCCAAAAAGTCGCTTAGTTTTCCACTTTAATTCACCTACCTAACACACAGCTGAATTTTTCACAGTTGTAAGATGCATGTTTTCAGCTTCTTTTTTGCCCAGTCGTAAGAAAATCGTAGGGTGCAATTTTAAAAAAAAAATGCAATTAATCCCAGGTAGTAGTCAAGTTAAGAAATCACGGTAGTGCCATTTAGAATAGCATTTGTACGGAAGCATGGAGGGGACATTTGATTTTTTTTCTATCTCATGGCCACGACATACTAAGTCATGGCCACGAGATAGCTATGTCGTGGCCACGAGATACTGACTCGTTCCCATGACATACTAAGTCGTGGCCACGAGATAGCTATGACGTGGCCACGAGATACTAACTCGTTCCCATGACATACTAAGTCGTGGCCAAGAGATAGCTATGTCGTGGCCACGAGATACTAACTCGTTCCCTCGACATACTAAGTCGTGGCCACGAGTTACTATCTCGTTCCCACGACATACTAAGTCTTGGCCACGAGATAGCTATCGCGTTCCCACGACTTACTAAGTCGTGGCCACGAGATACCTATGTCTTTCGCACGAGATACTATCTCGTTCCAATGATAAAATAAGTCGTGGCCACGAGATATTATGTCGTGGCCACGAGATAGCTATGTCGTGGCCACGAGATACTATCTTGTTCCCACGATATACTAAGTCGTGGCCACATAGCTATAAGTATTTCGTGGCCACGACTTAGTATGTAATGGGAACGAATTAATATCTCATGGCCACAACTTAGTATGTCGTGGGAACGAGATAGCAATTCGTGGCCACGACATAGCTATCTCATGGCCACGACTTAATATGTCGCGGGAACGAGTTAGTATATCAGGTCACGACATAGCTATCTAGTGGCCACGACTTAGTATGTCGTGGCCACGAGATACAAAAGAAAAATTGACATGTCCCCTCAATGCTTCCGTACATTTGAACATCAAAATCCCGATTCAAAGTGAATTCGCAATAATAATTTATTCAATCTGCACATCTGTATTTGACAAATATATTCTAAAATTCAAATCTTTAATTTTCGCGGGTTAGAATGGAATCAAATTAATCATGTGCATTATTTAAGATATAGATTTTGTTATAAATGTTTAGCTTGTACTTTTAAAGCATACATTTATTATCTCTTTGTTGCCTCTTTCTTGTTTCGTTGTATCCTTGACACATTCCCCGTATTTCCCTTCTTTATTTAGATTGATTTTATCTTCTTTTCTTGTTTGTTTTTGTTTAAAATGTATTTAAAAATGGATTTTTCACTATAACATCCGGAACATCAGAATTAAGTGTGTACATGTATATAGTAATCTATCGGTATCTGCCAGACTATATACAAATGTACATGTAATATGAAAAAGAAAGGAAATGGGGTAAATGTCAAGGAGACAACATCCCATATCCAGGTTAAAACGACCTAAAACAAAGCATCTAGGGGTCACTGTATGGTCTTCAACACAGTGAGGAACCTCACACCATATAGTAAGCCCTAAATGGCCCAAAAAGGTAGAAAAGTGAATAAATCAATGGAAACAAACCGCCTCCAAAAACCCAAATATCAAGAAACTAAAATTTTATAAGAAGACAAGGACAAGCCAATGACCAACATATTCCTGACTTGGGACAGGCGCAAAAATTGCGGTGGGGTTAACTTTGTTGTCTTGGATCCAAACGCTCCCTCTATTGTGGTGAATGGCTAAAAAATAAATAATGTAATGTAATGTAATGTACACATATTTTCTGTCAGTGTTCCATTTCATACCCCTACAACAAAAAAGGGGATTTTGTTTTACCCAAGTCTTTGCGCTCGACCTTTCGTCCGTATACAGGATAGAGGTTTATCAGCACAACTCCCCCTACTAGCTATGAAAATCCTTTGTACATATATCAAAAATATGCATATGGTAAGAGTCATTGAATTCGTTGTATTTTTACCAAAACTAAATAGCATTTTGAAGTCGCATAAAACAGTAAAAGAGGAATCATGGGTTGTCTGTTGAACTCTTTCTACTGGAAGTTTTTATTTTGCAGATCATTCGTACATATATCATTTATATGTATGTAATTTTTACATTTGTGGGTTTTAAAACAAAATACAAACTATCAAGCTAAACAATAATAATTGTGCATCTCGACAAAAAAGGGGGGTATCTGTGACTTTACGACGAATAAGAAAATACCGAAGTTACTGCAAATTTAATTTCTATATATGCGTATTTCGACAACGCACGTCCCTTCAGTGCAGATCAAATCAAAACATTAGGAAATCCCTATACCAAAATTATGCGTAAAATCTGATAGAGAACAAATAACTAATAAAATCTAAATAAGAAAGCTACAATAAGCTAAGGACAGAGCTATGCAAGAGAAAGATATTCCTTAGTTTAAAAGAAAATTTCTTAAATTTAGATATTGCAAGTCTCCAAATATAATTCGGTTTTCGGTCCAGCACCGGAGTACTGACTACTGGGTTGGTGAATACCCTCGAGGACTTACAGTCCACCAGCAGAGGCATAAGCCCAGTGGTAATAAATAACAAATACACAAGGTACTGCAAATTTAATTTCAACATATGCGCATTTCGACAACTTATGCAAAGTAATCATCTATACAACATTTTTTCTGTGTTAAATGGACTGAAAACGCCTCTTTGCAAATACTGCTCATATTTCCAATACCGTAAAAAATTAACTAAGTTAACACACTTTTTGATGAAAAGATACAGGTTCCGTTGTACTGTTTCACATCAATTGTTCGTACTAAAGCGACTTGCGATGATAAAAATTTCTATGTTTTGTTAGAAAGGGTAAGGCGTGTTAACATTCTTAAACGGTTGAAAGTCATTTTCAGAAGTATTGGTAGCCGTTTGAACCGTCTCTTGTAATTATGCCTCTGCTTAAAATAAAAATAAAAAAAAAACAAACAAAAAACAAAACCTTGTCTCACATGGTGACTTCAAGATGAAGAACAACAATAAAAGCGTTGTTCCATTGCTTGGTTTTACCATGTATTTGTAGAGATTTTGTCTCATTTGCATTTACTCCATATCCCTTCATTGTTAATTGGAGGCCTACGAGCCGGACAACTAAAACAAAATAACAATTGTTCATAACTTTCTGAAATATTAGAACTGACCCAAGTCAATTTTTTTAGTTAAACGAAAGTCCTTCAAACATTTTTGCATGGACCAAATATTTCAAAAAACGCAAATTTCATATGTTTAAATGACAAAGAAATGCTCTGCATGGCTTCCGTGTATAGTAAGCAATTAGCTGCTGTTATCTTAAAAGCTTTTCTTATCATGGCATTAAAAATCAATACGACATATGCGTTCCTGAGGGTGTGTGTTCATTCTCTAACGAGCAGACTTCCGGAACTACATTTCTAGCTCTTATTAATCAGCTTCCAATTATACTGGTGGTAGTATTTCAATAAAATACTAGAAAATACGGCATGAGACACGGATGCTCGTCTAACAAGCCTATATCAGATTAATATGTCATATTTTGAAACTATTAAAGGCGTTAAAAAGGTATAAACCTATTAGCTACACGCGACAAAGACGAGGTCCCATATGACTTTTCCAATTTACTCCCATTTTTCGATTGTGACGGCATGAATAATTTCAAAAATGCCTGGTGACGTCACATTCGAAGACCACAACTTTTGATTCTGATGCAAAATATATAATCTGTACAGTTCAATTGCAGAATCCCGACCAATACTGTTTAACTAAATATTTAAATTACTCTCTCTGTAAAAGGACAAATGAATCTATACGAAAACTCGATAACCAGAGTCACTCGTGAGTCAAATGTATCTCAAGTGTGTCAAACTGTCTTGTTACACTCTGAAGTCAGTATTTTCAAATATATTCCAGCTGGCCATCTATCATTGTTGTATCTCTTACAATTATTGAAAAATGGACGATCTATTTAAAAGAAAAATAAAGGGCTACGCAGAGCGCAGCATGACACAACCACAGCATGTCGACCACTGAGATTGAACAAGTGTAATTTAAAGCAAATGTGGACACAGTAAAAATTTGATACAGTAATTAGCTGTACACAAAATAGTGAAAATACAGGTTTTCAATGAGAATAATCTAAAGAAAAAATCCCATCAAAATCTGATGAAAAATAAAGATTTTACATAATTCTTATAACTGTAATTTTGGTCCCTTTGACCCCTTATAGCTAGGAAACATTAAGAGCTACGCTAAATCTGTTAAAACATTAGTTAAAGCTTACAATGAGAGGAATGCAAGGAAAAAATCCCATCAAAATTTAATGAAATTAAAAAGATTTCAGATATTTCTAATAATTGCAATTTCGGCCCCTTTGTCGCCTTATAGCAAGGAAACAGTAAGAGCTACGTCAAATCTAATGACATCTACTGAAAGGAATCAAAAGAAAAAATTCTATTGAAATCAGATGAAAAATAAAAATTTAAGGTAATCCACATGTTTGCAATTTTGGTGCCCTTAGGTCCCTCATAGCTTTGAAATGAAACAAATTATCAAAAATCTGGTGATGCAGCGCATGTTAATTTTTCCTTAGGAATCTATTGCAAAAAAAAAACTGCATCAAAATCCACATGTTTGCAATTTTGGTCCCCTTAGGTCCCTCATAGCTTTGAAAGGAAACAAATTATCAAAAATCTGGTGATGCAGCGCATGCTAATTTTTCCTTAGGAATCCATTGCAAAAAAACTGCATCAAAATCGGACCAAAAATTAAAAAAAAGATACGGTGTATTTATAAAATTTGCCCCTTTCGGGCCCCATTTATCTCGTGAACGGTACATGGCAGGTGAAACCCGTTGGCCTACCCCAGATTGGAAACTTTCTAAGGAGTTTACTGAAAAAAAACCATCAAAATCCGATAAATAATAAAGATTCTACAGTCAAATGTGTGAAAACAACCAATTTAACCCCTCTTGTCCCCTTTTTCTGAGACGGGCGGGGCCAGTAACATATGACCTGGGTAAAAGCATGTGCCAAGAAACATCATACTAAAATTTGAAAATGATCCGTTTAGTGGAACAAAAGTTATGCTGTCCACAGACACGAGAAATACCCAATTCTACCCCTTTTTGGTCCATTTTTGAAACGGTTGGGACCACAAACCCGAAATTTAAACCCGGGTTTAACCGTATGCCAAGAGACCTCATACTGAAATTTGAAGATGATCCGTCCACTGGAAATAAAGTTATGCTGGCCACAGACGCCGACGCCGACGACTGCGCCATACCATAATACGACCGCAAAATTTTTGCAGTCGTATAATAATCAGACATACAGACGTGGTAGGGCGTATCCATGGACGGAGCAAGGACAAAACATTATATTCCCTCCTTATTCGTCGATGGGGCATACAAAATTCATCACTTTTCTCCTGTTTTTAATATGGATAGAACATATGTTTGTGTCGAAGATGCATTTTTAACGCCAGCTTACCACTTTTATCTTTGTGGTTATTTTAGTTCTCAATAAATACAACAAAGTACAACTTTTGCAGTAAAAATTTAAAATAAAGGTCAAGGACATTTGCACTTATCATTTTAAGTACTTTTTATGCATCAGCTATAGCTTACCTTATACGTTGGTTTTGCGTTACTTCCCACCATTATTTTGTGTTGATACATAATTTAATAGTAGAAAATTGATCTAGTTTTTTTCATTTATGAAGATATTTGTTGCTACCAATGAAAACAAAGGAAAAATATATTGAAAGATTACCAATAGCTGGTATTACAATCATTCAACTCATTGACCTTTGACCCCGATTTTTATAAAACTGCACCACATATCTGGAATCTACACATTTACAGCTTTCCGAAGTATTATGTAGCCGTGTGTAAGTTGGTGCATTAAAACTGAAATTTGACTGCCTAATGCTGGCCAATTTTAGAATAACTGTGATTTCAGGCAAATGTAATGTTTTGATAGAAAAATTAAAATGGAGTAACATAACAGAAAAAAAAATATAGGTCACGGATTCGTTTTGGAGATAGAAAAGGTTAAAAAATGATGGGAATTTGAACAGAAGCAGGATTGCACCTTATGTAACTCCTACTTATGAAGAAATAAGTGTCGTTTTAGTTTTATCTTTAGTGACACTCCTCTTGCCGTATTTGTTTCCACAAGAATTCATCGCCCCCTTTTGTTGATTTGCTTCACTTCATACATACATGTTGTCACTAGTAACATATAAATATCCCGTTCGATCACATTTCCGTTCATCATGTGTGAAATTTTCAGAGGTTCTTTTCCTTGACTTCTGTTATACATATTTTACATATTGGTCGACGTTGTTTGTATTTACAGATTTAAGAGAATCCTAATTCATGTATTTGAAATATTGGTGAATCTTTACTTGCCTTTACATATTTATAAAATATTAGTGGGGCTGTAGCATTGCAATAATTGGTGTAAAACTATCTATGACATTATCGAAAATACCGTCATTTGTTTATGACGTTACCCATAAGTTTATTATGGGTACTATGGGATATCTGTTTCTCAGATGACAACAGATCTTTCCCTCTAAAGCTTAATTGAAGTTTCCTCTACCGGATTTGATCTAACTACCGAATTTGACATGTTCAACACGTCGGGTGTCTTATAAGAAGCAGGAGATGCTGACTCTACCGGTGCACCTGATCTCACGCATGGTCTTTTATTGGGTCCGTGTTGTTCATCTTTGTGTGTGTATGTCTTCTTTTTTCTTTTGTGTGCCGTACCCATGTTGTGTCTCTGTTTTTTTCTTTTTTTTGTTTCTGATGTTGCCATTGTCCTTGGATTGTTCGTTTTGGATTGACGGTTCGGTTCTCACTTACTTTATGTATTATTTTTTTTTATTGTAATGGCTTTAGATGCAAAGCGATTTAACGCCGCTATTATAAAATCCAGAATAATGTATAAAGAAAAGGTGCAGGGCTGTTTGACTATGAGTAAATTTGCTTAAAGCTAATACGTAATAAAGAATATGAATATATGACATGTGTTTGGATTGTTTATGTAATAATCACCGGACCGCTTAATATGTAGTCGACATATTTTTGGTACATGACAATTCCTTTTCGGTTTTGTCCGAGAAAAAGGAAGACACAAAACATCCAAAAGTGATTTGTTCTCGTCTATACATATTTCATTGATGAAAAAAAAACACTAAAAAACGTAAAATCTCCATAAAATGTACTTAACTCTTCTGCCCCTTATTATATGCCAAGTATATACTTTAACTTAAGAACTCGCTCTTTAATTTTGAATGAGTATTATACCGTTGAAAGTCGGTACATGGATCACTATGTTTGTAATTAAATATTCTGTCAGGTTTTTTATGTTGTCCATATCCATTATGTCCAATCCAATATGTTTTTCTACACGTTCTGTAATGATGTAGTACGACCTCTGAAGCTGACATCATTACTCTGTAACAAAGTTTTAAAAATAAATAGAACAGCAAGTAAAAAACGTCAATCTATAAAAAGAAAAATGCAAAGACAATAGCAACATAAACATACAGAGACATCATGTAAGTGGAGTCACACATGCAAATGAACAGCATGGATCCAATTTAAAATTAAGCATGAGATTGTGCAGCGGTAGAGTAAGCATCTCCTGTTTCTTATTAATCTTGTTTAACATGTCTATTCCGGTAGGAAGAGTAAAATACAATCTTAAGCTGTTCAAAGGAAGGGTCTTTTTTTCACCTGGGAAACAGATATCCAATAGCTGTCTACAAGATCGTGATGTCGAATGTGAAACTTCTGTATTTATGATTTCAAGTCATGGATTACTTTTCCTTGTTTATGTAGCCTATTTGTGACTAACAGTTTCAGTTTTAAAATCACAAGGGTCAAGCATATTTGAATCTTGAAGTAGATTTAAGATCTATGCGAAAATTGTTCGATCTTTCTTTATATCATTTTTTCTTTTTAAAATTGGCTATACTTACCAGCTTTTTCAGCAACGTATTTACTACATCACACTACAGAGCGCGACTTGGCACGTGGCAATGGAAGTTAAAAAAAGACCACAAAGGCATTTTTTCATTGATGTCTTACAAAGTAGTATAGCAAACTAATTGTAGTTTTTTAGGATAGGTTATACCGTGCACTTTGCATACACTAGGGGAGCAACTGTAATTTTTTAAGGAGGAGTTGTTTTTTAAATTTTTCATCTTAAATTTATTTTATACTCAACTTCTGTCCTCGCTCTATATTTTTGTTCCAAGTCGGTACTTGACTTTCTTTTTTAGCAAAATATCCTAATTGCTTTACTGACCATAGCCCCATAAAAGTCAATGGTTGCTCTCGTATGCCAATAGAATATGGATTTGCTTATTAGTAAGGATCCCCTTCCGGCCGAGAAAGAGACAATCGTATAAAATTAAAAAAAAACAATATGTTAAACCATTAAATCTTATAGAAAATATACCCCCTATATCCATTTATAGGAACAATCTCATGAACTCCGACCAATCCAGACTTCACACGTGTAGGCATGGTGATATATTTAATTCTGTCTGTGATCGGTGCAGTACTGTTTTTATATCGTCCTATGTAAAGCTTGCTGTCATTATTAGTTGGACCCCATGTTGTTATGTGTAATACGGTTGGCATGGTTATACCGGCAACATTCTCCAGAAACACATGATCCTAAAATATATGAATTGCATGATCAACTGTGTACTGATTTCATTGTTGAAAATTTTCAATTACATTTATTCATTATTCAGTTATTACAAGAATATAAGATGGTTATTGACTTGAAATATATAAATTATACTCATGTTATATGTTGTGTTTCTATGTCTAATACCAACAAGTGTAAGTGTTAAAAGTTCGTGTTATTTAACATTATAACTGCTTGATACCTTTCTTTATTTTTTTTATTAATACAGGGACAAATGTTGAGGGACACACCATTTAACTTGAAGGGGGGGGGGGTTATGTTTTTTTTTTATCTGGACAGATCATTCTTACACTTCCGTGGCACCTGATGAAATTATTAGGTAAATAAATATAAAGCTTTTGATTTGATAATACCAAGGAAGTCCCCAAATCTTACAGGAATAACCAGCGAGCATCCTTAAGAAAAAATAATAAGTGATTTCTCATATGAAATCCATTTTTGTATTTGTTTTACACTTTTCTCTCTGTATATAATTGTATGACTCAAATGAAAGCTGTACATGTAGTAAGCTAGCTAATGTTGGCACTTATTCAACAAATGAAATGTAGTAAGCTAGCTAATGTTGGCACTTATTCAACAAATGAATAAATTAAAACATTTTGAGAAAGAAATGAAAATTTATATTTAAAAACAAACTGTTTACATGAAACGGGCAAAAAATGCATACTTTTGTGTGACGGGTGGGTGCCACGCCTGGAGCAGATCATGCTTATCCTTCCTGGACACCTTATGATACCTCAGTTTTATAGGGGTTCACACTGCTAGTGCTTTAGTTGTGTGGCGTTCAAGTTCATTTTTATTTATTTGTTTTGTCTTTGTCATACTGTCTCAAATCGTGATGGATGTGAATTGCCGTGATTTTTGATTTATGATTTAGAATTCCCCCCTTTCATCGTTCTTGCTTCTGTTTTCGTTTACCGGCGTATTTTTATGTGAAATGTACAAATAGTATCCGATTATATCTCCTACATTACGTTACATCTTACATCTTACGTAACATTCTTACATGGTTAAATATTAAACTTTTATAAAGAGCCTTTATTCGAAAGTTGTCCAAAAAGCTGAAATACACTACTAAAAATAAACTAGTACGTACCAAGAAAGCCTGTAATGAAAAATTATATGTCATGATATTTGCTGGAATAACAAATTCGTCCTTGTCTATCTCAACAACATATTTGAAGCCATTAAGTCTAGCTAGGCAATCGTTAACAGCCACCTGCAGATCGCTCCATGCCATCTTTTGTTGCTGTCCTACCTCTCGGGAATAAACATCTGAATCGCAACATGACACAGCATTAAAGAATAAATCAGGAGGATGTTTACTCCTCAATTCAGTGTTTATATAAATTTATTTTGCAAAAGTTAAATTAAACATAATGAAACAGAGGTAAGTTATCAAAGAATGACCGTTCTTACTCATTATTATCTTTCAAGAACGTTTTTCTCGAGAATTTTTCTGATGCCCCTGTCACACTGGATAAAGTTCTTACTGCGTTTTCATAAAGTCCTAAAAATCTAATGAAAATGGCAAGAACTTGCTGAACATAGTAAAGGCCTGATAGAATCTTGAATGATCGTAGTGGAAACTTTATTGAACACAGTACGAACTTCAAGGACGTGAAGGACGTGGAATAATTTTGAGCATGTTCAAAACAAACATGGTGAAATATGATAGTGACAAAGACCTACTAAGACCATATTGAGCACGGCGTGAACGTAGAAAGTACGTGGAATGAACGGGCCAAAAACTGAAATCACAGCTTCATTCAATTTCTTCATGATGCACAACCTATGATTTATTTTTTACCCCTCGGTGTTGCCTCGTGTCATTACAGCTATCCTTAGACCATTATTGCAGACCATAGACACATAAAAGGGCCATTATAAAAATACCCATTTATTAATACTGTAATATTTTATACTTATTTACTATTTACTATAACTAAATACCGAAGTTGCTGAGAATTTATTTTCTGCATATGCGCATTTCGACAACCCATGTCTCTTCAGTGCAGATAAAATCTAAACGTTTGGAAGACCATAAAATCAAATATGTTAAAACAACTGATAGAGAACAAATACCCAATATAATCTAAAGGAAAAGCCAAAATTAGCTAAGGACAGAGCTTTGCGTGAGGGAGATACTCCTCAGTTTTCAACAAAATTTACAAAAATTTAGATATTGCAAGATTAGAAATAAAATCGGCTTTTTAAAACAGTCAACATTTTTGTAGCAATATCATTATAATTGATAATTTTAAAGACATATAGTATCTATTCCAAAGGAAAACGTGAGATAGGCTGATCTATAACCCGAAGGCTAAGATATTACATGTATGTCCATCCGGAGGCTTGCCGAGGGATTGACAAAAATATCTTAGTCTGAGGGTTTGAGATCAGCCTATCTCGCCTTTTCAAGAGGGTTTTATTTTTTTTCTCATCTTACCGTTCTGAAATAACTCGAAAAGCCATAATCAGCTTTGACTTTCACAAAGAAATATCAACAACTTTCCCGGGAAAAATATGACATCACAATTGGTATATACGTTTACGGAAGCTGGATGGTAACTTTTGATGCGCAATTTAAAATCTCTTTTTAAATATAAATTACATACATCGAGGTTCATAATAAATTACTGTATTCATTCTTTAAATAAATAGAAAGATTAATTTAATTGGATAACACATAACACTGGATAGATTGTCTAAAAATTCGAAGCGATGGCAGACATCTTGGATTTTTCACACGTGCTTATAATTGATTGATTGATTGATTGATTATTGTTTAACGTCTACTCAGCAATATTTCAGCTATATCAAGACGAGAACAAGTTTGTTAATAAATTATCACTTTGGGGTATGGAAAGGGCCATGGGACGGGAAATTCTGACTGCCACTGGAAAAGTAGAGTGAAATCGTCAAGGGCGGGGAATTTAGCCTTGTAGCCGATCACCTACGGACCACCCCAAAAAGAGCTTGCTACAAGGGTTCTTTAACGTGCAGGAAGCGTGGCATTTCTTCCAACACGTGGACCTGAGTTTACATCCCATCCGAAAGATGGGTTGTGTATTTATTAATCCCGCACAACCACGGAATGGGTCCTATTTCTATATCCCGGGACCCTCGGGGTCAGCCTCCGTTTAGGAGGGGTCACACCCCCCAAGCCGGAGATACTAGGTCCTATTTCTAAATCCCGGGGTTCCCTCGGGGTCCTCTGTTAGGAACTCATACTTCAAGCTCAGAGGATGCTGCGGGCCTATTCATAAGCCGGGACCGCGCACGGCGGGCTTACAATTGAAGAAAGACCCCCGAATGGGGTAAGATTATAATAATCAGTCATATTCTAAAATGTGAAATTGGATAATTCCATCCAAGTGTTCACATTTTCCAGTCAGGAACGAGGCTTGCCGAGTTTCTGATGATAGGAAATGTGAACCGGAGGGTTGAATTATCCTGTATTTGAAAAGTTCGTGTGCGTTTTAAAACTTTTAAAACTAATCATTGAGGTTGCGCTTCAGTGGTTTTCAAACTTAAGCGGTGTGAATTTATAAGTTGTCATGTCGTGTTTTTTTCTGACGTTTAGCATTCCGACGCGACGTTATTTGTATTGTTATGTCAAGGGAGGTCGTGTGATGTGAGGATGCATGAATTTCACACTGGTGTCTCAATATGCATCCCAAACGTATAGAAATATGAGAAGGAAATATCTAACCCCCAAAAATCACGAATTATCTCGATCATTTAGGCGAGAATAAAACGTCGAAAGCTGATTCTTTAAGAGATAACCTCTATTTAGAAATACCATCATTTAACAGCACTGAAAGGAGCTCATTGTCTTTGTTTAAAATTTAAAACATTGTTTTTGTCATCGGCTTGATGGAAAACTCCTGTTATATCGCCATTTATAAAGGTTTCGACAATTAAGAACCCTATGCCTTATAACTATCTGATGAAACCACTATACCTG
Organism: Modiolus philippinarum; assembly: GCA_002080025.1. Classification (NCBI taxonomy): domain Eukaryota; kingdom Metazoa; phylum Mollusca; class Bivalvia; order Mytilida; family Modiolidae; genus Modiolus; species Modiolus philippinarum. Next base: position 91,157 of record MJUU01018121.1, on the reverse strand, counting down.
CGTTTCGCAGCGGTTCCTGGTGAGTGGTGCGAGTTTCTCTAAAGACAAAAACCATAAAAATATCATATTAAATAAACTTGATTTTATAACGATTTAAGTAAGATGTGAATTTGAACAAAACATTTGAATATCAGAAGGTAAAATGAGATCGTACCCTAAAACGGAAATGCTTCTTTGTGTATTATCATAGAGGAAGGTTTGATGAACTCAAACTATTGTTTTTCCTAATTCTTAAAAGTTCTGGCCACCTGTTTATTGTTCTCACATATCATGATTAAATGCACATATGCGGAAACTAAATTCACAGTAGCTTCGGTATTTTGATATTTACTATGCAAAATTTTCTTACTTTTGACTTGATGAGTGTTCTTTGGTTGTTTAAGCGTTGTGATGGTTTTCTGTTAGTCTTTTTGTCGGGCTACGGATAACAGCGATTGTAAGAACACATCACCAGCTAAATGTTTGTTTGTTGACAACCCCGCATCCATGTATAATTAAGAGCGTGGATTTAGCGTTGCTATACAAGAAGCAATGAATTCCGCTCAAACCGGGCCATCTTTAATTTACTATGAGGTATGAGAAAAGCTCATGGTCGAAGATCTCATGGCGACGTCAAGCCAAAGAACAACAATAAAACCTTCAATTGCTTACTTATAAAATGTACTTGTAGAGACTTTGTCTCATGTGCATTTCTTCTTATCCCTTCCTTGCTGATTAATATCAAAGCTTAAAATTTATATTATAAAACCTGTATAAGCAGATCTACATAGTTAGCCAGTTGAATAAACGAGCCTCCAATATTGGCTTATATATATTAAGATCTTAATTATGTTTCATACAGTTAGAAAACAGGAACCAAAGTGCAAATTATAATAAGCCTGGTGCTGAATACTGTTAAGCTTATTATTTTTCGTAAATAATTCATTAGCTACCTTTTGCGGGAAAATCAAAATCCCGGAAAATAACCGCAAATCCAGTAGACTCATAATAATTTAAGACGTCCAAAGCTTTTTTATTCAGTTTATATGTATACGCAATTATTTTCCTCACTCCTAACAATCGTTGTACTTCAAACCATTCTAGGAGAACCTCAGCTTTAACTGATCCGTATGTTAGTTTGCTACATACAGCAACACCAGATAAGTCACCGTCTAATTGTGGAATTGGACTTATGTAATATTGTTTATATCCAACACATTTGTTGTCATCGGTTGCTATGGAAACTCCTTCCAAAGATACGTTTCCCGTTAAATTACATATAATTTGTGCACTACGAAGTGGAAGCGATGCAATGAAACTGGTAGTTCTTCTAGCTGTAGAGGGTATGGATAGTATTGTCCCATTATTTAGGTAATAACAACACTTTGTTTTGCTTACAGTCCTGTATGTCCAACTATTAACTAGTATCTCTTTTTTTGTTATTTCCTTTTTCGCTATTGCTATATTTTGTCTGCTATAATGCGAAGGAGGCAATTTGTCAATAATTATTGCAGAAAACAGAAAAGCCTTTGAATCAGCTGTGCTTATATATGACAACCCTTTACGAGAAATCGTTTCCGTTGTCGACGATTTAATATCGATTGTACTTTCTTTCTCTGTGTTGTAATGGAGTAAAGATTGATCTATTGACATTTGATGATCTCTTTTCAATATGTTCTGCCAATATGTTAAGTTCGGTTGATTGTAGTGTAGCCATTTTACCATGACTACAATTACAAATAAACAAATTAAAATTCGGAAACTTAAATGTTTTCTTTTCAACATCATTGTGCAATGCTATATCACTACTTTCTTTCAGTCTGAAAAGTAAGATAATAGATAAACTTTATTATGTCAGTTTAATTCCACTAATTATCGGAGACCTCTTTGCGATCTTTTGAATTGCTAGCTTCGTATAGCTTTATGTATTTTTGCACATAACTAATATACAACGTGTCTATTGGATTTTAGAGATTGATTATCGAGCACACAGGTAAACCTCTATTGTAACTTGTAATATAAAACAATTATGATTCGATTAGTAACGAAACCGAACTAGTTATCTATTTTTTTATCTAGAAAAAGTCTGTCTTTTAATAGCTGTTTTGAGGCTTAGTAAAAAAATGAACACTAAAATTTCCTCGAAGTGAGAGAGAACCGAATCGTCAGTCTAAAACGAATAATCAAAGGACAATGACAACATCGGAAAGACATAGAAATACAAAAATACCAAAGTTGCATCATGAACGGTAAAATTTTGTTATGCTGTACACGTGTTTCAAGGAGTAACCTCTCATCAGCAGCATTAGAATCAAATAATATGGAAAGTAATAATCCAAAAATTAGCAAAAAACAAAGACACAACCTAAATGCGGCACAGAAAATATAAATGATGAACAGCAGAATCTTAAAAAACATGTGTGAGATCAGGTGCACTGGTAGAGTAAGCATCTCCTGCTTTAAATAAGACACCCGATATGTTGGATGTCAAATCCGGTAGTAAATCATATCCAGTAAAAGAAACAACAATCTTAAGCTTTAAAAGGGAAAGGTATGTTGTCATCCTTGAAATAGATATCCCAAGGAGGTCCACAAGACAGTGATGTCGACAGTAAATCCTCTGCAGTGATGACTTAAGTTATTGATGACATACCCTTATTTAAGTAGCAATTCAAGAGCATTTGAGCTCTATCAAGGAAGTCACTGTATAGATCATAGGTCCTTGCATAGCGAATGCGTCGAGAGATTTGAACCCAATATGACGGTGCTATTGGAATGTTTGCCAAGAAGAAAAGAAAGGCCTATTGGAATATGAAATATTTCATTTCTGCATATTACAATTTCGAAAAGTTATGTATCTTCAGTGGATTTCAATTTAATCAACTGGAAGACCGAACCCCGAAGATGCGTAAATGTTTAATACAAACCATACATCCAATAGGACCTAAACAAAAGGACAGAATAGACTGAGGAGAAAACAATCATATTAACGTAAATGAAAAATGGACCAGGCATGTAAATCACGCATTACACTTGTGTTAAAAGTAAGAACAAACTGTTTGAAGCAAAGTCTAATGGTTACTGCATTAAGAAATGGTCAGTCATTAATCTACAATTAGATAATTAGCTACAATTCTGGTTGAATAGAATTTTATGTCAGGTAATAATCAAATCTAAGCACGTAGAAATACAGAAAGGGATATTTGAATTATGTGGTTTTTATCTATACTTTTTGAATTTACGGTGAACGTATTCATGGAATAAGGAAATTAACAAGGACTTGGAATTGATTACAATATTTGTCATCAGTACCTCTGAAAGGAAAATTACAATTATATATTGAAATCACACACACACACACACACACACACACACACACACAATGATAAAGACAGATTAAATTAAAAAAAAATAATCAGATATCAGCCAATTAAAGTATGTTAGCGTATGTTTTTGATTTTAATCTTAGATGCATTAGCATTTGCTGATATTTTCAACGACAAGTTCCTTTCACCCATCTCAATCATGAAAATGTCATGGATCTAAGTCAGAATTGGCAAACAGCAAGTGGTACATGGTACAATTTACAATTTATAAGTAAATTTATCGTTAGATCACAAATCATTCGATTTAGTAGAGAATCGCTTTGTTGAACATGATCAAATGTGACACACTATAAAAATGCTAGTATAAAGAAAATATATAAAAAAAAAATAAAAAGTGAATATATATATAAATGCATAGTTCCCTTATATAACCTTATAAATTTTGGACATAAAGCGTTTCTTTGAATTAAGTTTCAATGCGAGTACTACGGTTATATCATTAATATTACGTATAAGGTTTACCTTCAGAAGAACACTGTCTAGTCAACCAGTCAGAAGTGGACTTTCTAGTAAACCAATGTTGTCTTAATTTGTGCTCAGAAGATTAAGACTACTCTTGAGTTATTTACAAAGTGTTATACGCTATATTAAGGATACTATCATCTAATGATCAATCTGTGAAGACATTTGTTAAATATCCAAGAGATTGGATCACCATAACCATTTGTTTTTAAGAATTGACTTCTTTGATTAAACATTCATCCTTTAATTATCATATACATCTATGCACAGATGTTCTAATATAAAAAAATATGCCAAATAAATAAACGTTTTTTCTACAATCAGATATATTTATTGAGGTGTTTGACAAATGAGTATTAAACAACAGTTGTTTAGGATACCGAAGGAACAAGGATATGATTATCAAAAAAAAAAAAAAGTGCAGAGACTTTGCAAAAAATAGAACATAGAAAAACGCAAACAAAAACAAGAACGCACACGAGACAGCCACAAAGCACGGAAATCAAAAACCGACATTCAAAACTAAGGCACTTATAGTGTTAATTCCCTTGAAAACCAGGAATGAAATCATCTGGAAGAGTAAGCATGTCTTGTTCCACTAGCGGCACTTGTCACACTATCAGTGAGTCAATTTGTCTTTGTTTTTCTCTGTTGCCATTTTTGCCATGCCTTCGGTTTTCGATTTTTGTAGTCTTCGCTTCCCTTGTTCCTTCGGTATTCTACTGCCTTTGTTCCAGGGTTTACACCGATTATGTCAAATCCGAGTATAACAAAAGATCTTAGTATAAAGCTGAAGTAGTCATATCAGTTGTCTCTTTGATTTCATTATTTACAGTTAATTGGATAGATAAATCTTTAGTGTAAATATTACTTAAATTTTGAATTACTAAGAGAAAGTACATCGTCTATGTAGCGGAGTTAAAGGACTGGGACTGGATAAAAGAATCCTAGAAATATACTTGTTTTTATCTGCCTCGATTTATAGAAAAAGGAAAAATAAATTGTTAAAAGCCTAAACTGATGCAAAACATGTATGTATGATGAGTTTGAGGTAAAGATTGTAGCTTAAGCTAGATGGTGCCACGATTTTGGCCAAAAACTACTGTTAAGTAATATTTTGGTACTTTGACACTGAAATGCCACTTTAGGCCCTTTTAATTATTTTGTGCAAAATAAGAAGGGTTTACTGTGTAAAATAATTTGAAAAATCAAATGCAGGCTGATTTTACAAAAGAATCTGTCACTGTTTTGAATAAATGTCCAGTTTTACAAATTACATGTCGATCGGTGTCTCGTACAAATACGACAACTCTTACTGAGGTGTCTCATATAAAAATCTGTCTGATTGGTATACAATAATTATAAAAGAAGCAGTTTGATGTGATTATGAACCTCAGAAATAAAAAAAAATATATCATGATGTGTATGGTTCAATGGTTCATGGTGTATGGTGTAATGGTGTATAGTGTTGCAACGTGAACCATACACTATGAACCATACACCATACTCCGTACTCGGTAACTCTGGACCATACACCAGATACACGATCGAGCGCACGATGTGAACGAGAGACAATGAACGGCATGGCGCCTCGGGACTGGCGCAATCGAAGTTAATATAAAATACATTTTTTAAAAACATGTTAACCTTATATTTGTTTTCAGATAAAGCAATGATAAAGAAAATTAATCGTGCTTTTTATACGCCAGCTGAGGTGGCTATTTTCTACAACCATAGATAATAATTATTACTAGCCACAAAATAAAAAGAAAAAAAGAAAAAAAATACGCCAAAAACATGTAGTGTCTTTTTTTTTTAAATTTTTTTTACTAAGACCGAAGATTTGAATAGAAGACCGCAATAAAATATTTTTTAATTTGTATTTTAATGTATTTATGAATATTTTCCGCCGAAAGCCGATTGACAATCAAATTATGTTCGTGAAAATCAAGAATCTTCGTTCAACATATTTTTCATTAAATTTTACAAAATACTTGACAAAAGTAATATTTTTTCAAAAGTTTTACTATCCCGAAAACTTGCGAGAAAATATTATGATATGACGCATTGATGTCCTAATACTCACAGTGCGCAAAATGATATTTTCCATTTGCCATAATGTTCCCTAAAACATGTAAGAAATTTATATACTAACAAACACTCATATTAAGTATGATTTTCTGTAGATGATAACTAAAACTCAGATTCGGCACACATTTGTCTAAACCATGCAACAAATGGTGTATGCATAGTGTATACCATTTTGTCATAATGCTATCTACCTGCTGTGACTCAAATGTGGTACGAATTTCCTGAAAAGATGCAACAATAAGGTTATCAATGATCTTATGTAAATGCCATCTAGTACTCAAATTTAGTTCATATAACTAAATACCGAAGTTATTGTGAATTTAATTTCTGCATATGCGCATTTCGACAACTCATGTCTCTTCAGTACAGATAAAATCTAAACGTTTGGAAGACCAGAAACCCTCAAGATTTTTAAAAATTGATAGAGAACAAATAACCAATAAGATCTAAATGAAAAGCCAAAATCAGCTAGGGACAGAGCTTTGCATGAGGGAGATACTCCTTAGTTTTAAACAAAATTTACTGAAAATATGCAACAATATCGATCTAGATCGCATGGCATATGGTGTAAATGCCATCTAATACTCGCTCGAATTTGGTGCAAATTTATTGAAAATATGCAACAATATGGATGCAAAATCTATCATAAGTATGCGGTATGGTATAAATGCCATCTAGTTTTCAAATTAGGTACAAATTTACTGAAAATATGCAACGATAGGGATATCGATATTATACGATATGGTGTAAATGCCATCTAATAATCAAATTTGGTACAAATTTACTGAAAATATGCAACAAAAAGGATATCAATAGTATGCATTATGATGTAAATGTCATCTAGTACTCAAATTTGGTACAAATATACTGAAAACATGCAACAATAAGGATATCGATAGTATGCGATATGATGTAAATGTCATGTAATAATCAAATTTTGTACAAATTTACTGAAAATATGCAACAATAGGACCGATGGAATGCGATATTATGCGATATGGTTAACATGCCAGCCAATACTCAAAATAAGTACATAATTAACTGAAAATATGCAACAATAAGGATATTGATAGTATACGATATGATGTAAATGTCATCTTGTACTCAAATATTCTACATATATACTGAAAATATGCAAGAATAGGAATATCGATAATATGCGATATGGTGAAAATGACATGAAATACTCGAATACTGAAAACATGCATCAAATAGGGAAATCGATGGTATGCGATATGGTGTAAATGCCATGTACATGTAATACTCAAATTTGGTACAAATTTACTGAAAATAGTAGCAATAAGGATATCGATAGTATACGATATGATGTACATGCCATCTACTACTCAAATTTGGTACAAATGTACTGAAAATATGAAACAATAGGGATATCAATAGTTTGCGATATGGTGTTAATGCCTTCTAATACTCAAATTTGGTACAAACGTACTGAAAATATGCAACAATAGTGATATCAATAGTATTTAATATGGTGTAAATGCCATCTAGTATTCAAATTTGGTACAAATTTACTGCAAATATGCGACAATAGGGATATCTATAGTATGGAATATAATGTAATTATCATCTAGTAATCAAATCTGGTACAAATTTACTGAAAATATGCAACAACGGATTTCGATAGTATGCGATATGTTTTAAATACATGTACCATGCAATACTCAAATTTTGAACATATTTACTGAAAATATGCAGCAATAGGGATATCGATAGTGTTCGATAAAGTGTAAATGCCATCTAGTTATCAAATTTGGTACAAATTTACTGAAAACACGCAACAATAGGGATATCGGTAGTATGTGATATGGTGTAAATTCATCCATCTCTGAAATTTACTGAAAATATGCAATAACGTATGAAATGTGATTTAAATGCTATCTAGTAGACAAATTGGTACAAATTGACTTGAATATTTTACGAAAGGATATACAGTAAATGAACAGGAGACCATAACACATAGAAACATGCAACAATAGGGAAATCAATTGTATGTGATAAGGTTTAAATGCAATGTCATATTCAAATTAGGTACAAATTTCATGAAAACATGCAACAATAGTGAACTCGATAGTATGTGATATGGTGTAAATGTCATTAAGTGTTCAAATGTAGTAAAAATTTACTGAAAATAAGCAACAGTAGGGATATCTTTCCCTTAGAGAAATGAAAAGTTTGCAGCAACATTGCTGCAAATTGCTGCAAAGTGATTGTGTGCAGGAAAAGTTGCAGCATGTAGATAAATGTTGCAGTATTTGCAAGAATTTTAATTTCTTGTTTTGGAATTACAAACCAATCAAATATATTTTATCCACCTGTGAAATAGGTCACTCAGCTATTACACAAAATTCGAATGTTAACACAGAGAGAAATGGAGGTAAACAGTCTGTTGAAGATTGTTTCTGCAATTGTGAATTCAGGTGAAGATAAGTAATTATTGTATACAAATAAGCATTATTCTTCACTTAAATATATTTAATTAGTTAACATATAAATATGAAAGAATAAAGGTAGACCTATAAAGGGACAATTGTTTTCTTTTTCTGCAATTAACAACCTTATACAAAACAATTTAACAAAGCAGAACAAAAAATGTTTGGATGATATTAAAATGGCATTAAAAATATGCTTTACCACATTTACCTGCAAAGGAAAATTTATTCTTTTCAACAATTGGTGCATGCTATTCATTGGCGTTGAGGGTTCAATTCTTTAAGCACAAAATCAAAATGCTAAATAATATACATGTAAATTTTGTTAATGAGTACCGTTAATCAAGCTCATATATTTAGTTTTGTGTAATATGTGTAGATGCATTTAATTTGAGTTTTATCCTCAATTGAAAAATTAGTTTTTGGGCCAAGATTCATCTCAAAGACTGTTACATCAATTATGTCGTTTATCTAGTTCAAAGTTGTGTACACACATGATTTATAGACAGCTATTAATTTTCAGTTTAGATTATAATTGCTACAAAATATTCCTGCCACATTTCCTGCAACATAGCTACAAACATTTGCTGCAACATTACTGCAAACATTTGCTGCAACATAGCTGCAATTATTTGCAGCAAAATTGCTGCAAATGTTTGCGGGAAAACTAATTTGATACGAAAAATGACTTTTTGCAGCAATATTGCAGCAAACTTTGTTGCAATATTGCAGGAAATATTTGCAGCAAACACTATTTTTCTGTCAGGGCTAGTATGCGACATGGTGTAAATGCCATCTAGTACTCAAATTGAAACAGGTTTACTGAAAATGATCAACAATAGGGATATAGATATTATACGATATCGTGTAAATACTGAAGTAGTGCTCAAATTTTCTAAAACATTATTGCAAATATGCTACAATAGGGATATCGTTAGTATGCGAAATGGTGTAAATGTCACTTAGTACTCAAATTCTCTGATTCTGAATTTAATGATATTGAACTGGACTTTTAGATGTAGTGAAGTTCTGTTTTATTCAGCTAAACAAGCAAAATAATATGTGGTTTTACCATGGGCACCCAGTATCTCTCTAATGAATTTAAGGTGCAAATTTTCATAGGGGTCTGAGTTCTAACAGCTTCCCAAAGCTCACTTCCATATAGAATGATTGGCATTACTATAGTGTCAAATAGTTTTTCGAGCAAATTAGGTTATCTATAGACAAGACCATTTTCACTTTAAACCAGTCCTTTCTTCTCTTCTCCATCAAAATATTTTTTGAAAGGTTCAAATTACCAGTATGATGTATTGTTACTCCCGGATAACAGTCGAATTTAACTGTTTCAAGAGATTTATCTTCAATCTTAAAATGGTTAAGAAAGCATTTGCCATTCGAATTGAATATTTCTATTTTTTGATTTTTGTGTATTTACTTAAAGTTTAAAAGATATACAAAATTTATGAAGTACATCAAGTGCCTTTTGTACTCCCTTCTTTTGATTCCGAAAGCAGAATAAGATCATTAATGAAGAAATCTTGATATCGCCAATCAGTATTGGGTCAGTGTAACCATTTTTGAGGTCATCACATTTGCTCTAGAAACACTTTATCCCCTGTATTCCCCAACAGCAATTTAAATCAAGTAAATGGACAATGACCCCAGCAAACTTTTCAATTAGCTCCTTTTGATTACATGTAATGTTTTTGATTCAACATTCTTTGATGTAATCTTCACTGAAGAGAATAATCAAAGTCATATTGTCACTTTAACCATCAACAATAAATCATTTCAAATCTGATTTGCTGTTGAAATATGATCTTTCAATGTGTACTTCAGACAGCACGACTTTAAATATTCCACATAAGTATTTCTAACTATTGTCAGATAAGTGAACATTTTGAATTTGCAACGTTTTGCAGAATTTTCAGTAAAATTAAATATAAAATCTTAAAAAGTGCAAAACTATTTATTCCTTAAGCATTTGTATACACTTTTTCTTGAAAAATATCATTCAAAAGGATCTGAATGCATATTTTTATCACATTACAAGGGGACATAACTCAACACTGTAATTTGCGTTATTGATCCATGTGAAAAATTTTATCAAGCTAGGCTTGTTTTCAATCGCGATTTGTGAATTTTAGGGCTATATTTATATACAAATATCACATTCTCTCTTATAAATGAATTATATATTCTCTATTCCTTAATAAGCTTGCACATGTCACATATAAATGTGACCACGTGAATAGGTAAACAAACCGTTGACAACCGGAAATAATTAAAGTTAATAAAGGCATTGTTCCTGGACGTTATGTACCCTATGTTAATTACCTGTAATAATTTTATCATTAACAATTACCTGTAATTATTTTATCAATGACAAGTATTAGGTACCATATGGATAAGGATCTATGAAATCTTCGATTTTGCCAACCGGCTTTCAAATTCGAAAGCGGGTCGGCTTTAAAATATAACTGGTCGCGGAAGCCGGCTATAACCGCCTATGGAGAACCCTGATGCCATAACCATTTATTGTAAATTGAATTATGCGAATAAATATTGTCTATTATCTTTTTTGTCTATTGCTAAAGTATGTTACAGTAAATAATTTGATTAAAGTGCTTCGTAAGAAAAAGGGTGGTTAAAATGGCTTTGCGCTGTACATTCAGGCATCTTGACCACTCCTTCAATTAATTACTCCGAAACATACTTTAACTATTACTTGAAATAAAACAAAGCAATCCAACATCAGATTCATTTTTAAACGCATCGACGTCACTAGAATAGTGTTAACACTTTGGGCTTCCATTGCTTTCTATTTCACACCGGTTCCCACAGTTCCTACATCACAGAATAAAAATATGACTTCATAATTCAAATCTTGATTCATATGACAAAATCAGGGTCATTTTTTTATTCATAACATCAATGACGTCACAATACATAATTTAAGAATCAATTTCCGAAGACCTAAACATCCTAGGACCACATATATTTGAAAATGATGACTTTCTACCCAAATGGTACCTAAATTCCATAAATGATCACATGATCGCTTGTTTACAAAATTAGAAAACACTGGTGTAGACGACAAGACAAGATCCTACTAATGGAATGGGTGTGTATTTAGACTCTGATTCCGTACTTCACGCCAATACCAGTTTTTGGGAACATTTAAAGTGTGAAACCACGAATTCATTTCTTTAACATTTTCAACGAAAATTTGGAATTTTCAAACCACCCTGGACAATTTATCTTAAGTTCAACCTTCGAAAGACCTGTCGTGAAAGGCACATACCTGCTCTACATCAGATCACATTTTCATCACACCTTTAAAGCCCTCTAAGAGATTCCCGGCGTGTCGAGGAAAGCCACCTATAAATACGTACCACGACGTCACAACTTTGCGCAAAAATAATCATTGGGATTTCCCCTCCTTTGAGTGATCTACAATAACACCTGCTCAATTAACCTAGGTATTGAAATATATCAATGTTGAAATGGGTGTATCATTCATCAAATTCCCTCGAATAGTTTAAAAGGTGCAAGAATACAAATTCTATCTGTAGATTTAAAAGGTCTTTTTTCTCATACTTTCCAACACTGATTGGTTGAATTGGTGGTTTGATACCTTAACATGATATCAAAACATCCCCAGTGTAATTGCTGCACTTTATCTTGTTTTTAGTTAATTTCCAAATTGTATGTAGAAAATAACATCCTTTTCTCAATTTTTTTCCTCCTTTATATCATTATTCAAAAAGTCACAGTTTTAGTGTTTTCGGTGCTTTGATTAAGCACAATCACCCATAGATGTTAAACATGGACACAAAACCAAAATACTTCTTTTATGTAATTAATCTATTCAAATGTACAATACTAAGCCCTTAGAGTTCATTTCTAACAAAATGAAGCTGCAAATATTCAAAGATGCCTTTAAAACAACGGCAGTAGAATACCGAAGGAACAAAGGAGTGAAATTTACAAAAAATCGAAGTCCAAAGACACGGCCAAAGCAAGAACACAGAAAACAATGACGTTAGACACAAAAAAACAATTTTTAAAATTATGAAATTATGCCACAAAATGTCACCCTCCCTCCACCTTGAGAAGGTGCTTCAGAGGTAATTTTTTGCACTTGAAATGGTCTTTGCTTTGGTTGTGGTCATGCAAATAGCATTCTAAATGCAAAAAGGTCCAGAAGACAGGGAAAAACCCGTTTTTTTTAACTTTCTGAGCTTCTAAAGAATATTAGGTTTGCGAGTTAGCCGAAAAACTCGATATAAACAGGTACAATGATAGTATTAAACTACTGAAATTCCACCCGAATGTATTTATTTCCCATCGGGTGATTAAATTTATAATATTTAAAGAAAATAACATAATAAAATAACTCTAAATTTATGAAAAGTGTGGCAAAGTCAAAAATGTTTTCCAAAATTCAGATGATAAAATTTTGACTTGGCTGTTGTTTTGACACTCTGGGCCCTAAAATGACGATTTTATACTGTTGAGTAGAGGAACATCATGATATTTTTTTTATTTCTAAGGTTCATTTTCACATCAAACTGCATATATAAGCACCATTCCTGCTTTTAAAATTATTGTATACAAATAAGACAGATTTTATATGAGGCACCTCTGTAAGAGTTGTCGCATTTGTACGAGACACCGATCGACATGTAATTTATAAAACTGATCATATATTCAAAACAGTGACAAATTCTTTTGTAAAATCAGCCTGCATTTGATGTTTTCAAGCTATTTTACACAGCCAAGTTTTCCTGGTCTAACAAAGAAAAAGCAAAAAATTTACCCAGTCCTTTAATTTCAGCTTCCGCTACCTGGGCGTTGTACTTTCTCTTAGAAATTCAAAATTTAAGTAATATTTACACTACAGATTTATCTATCCAATGGACTTTAAATAATGAAATCAAAGAGACAACTGATACGACTACTTCAGCTTCCTACTTAGATCTTTTGTTATACATTGACGAAGATTGACATTTAAAAGTTAAGCCATATGACAAACGTGAAAATTTTGATTTGCCCTTTATTTGCAGCAATAAACATCTATTCAGCCTGTGGAGTGCACATTTCACAGTTGATACGTTAGTGTCTAGCATGTAGTTTGCGCAGTTATTTTTATAGACACTGCCCAACAAGCCGCTAAGTTAGGGATTTGTTCTGTCTTTGTTAATGTCATCCCTCCTGACATTCTATTACCGTCATCATGACATTATTGCAAGGTATGACGTGTCGGTGTCTAAGATGAAAACGGAAATTTTCAGCTAGATTTTACGTCCTCACTGATTTGACATTATCGGTGTTAACTACATGTAAACCCTGGATTGACTCACTGATAGTGTGACAGGTGCCGATTGTGGAACAAGACATGCTTACTCTTCCAGATGATTTCATTCCCGGTTTTTAAGGGTTTAACACTTTAAGTGCCTTAGTTATAAATGTCGGTTTTTTATTCCCGTGCCTTGTGGCTGCCTCGTCCTTTCTTTTCTCTGTGTTTTTCTATGTTCTCCTTTTTGCAAAGTCTCTGCACTTTTTAATTTTTGATAATCATAGCCTTGTTCCTTCGGTATCGTAAACTACTGTTGTTTAATACTCATTTGTCAAACACCTCATTAAATATATCTGTTTTTTATATTAGAACATCTGTGCATAGATATATATAATAATTAAAGGATGAATGTTTAATCAAAGAAGTCAATTCTTAAATAGTTATGGTGATCCAATCTCTTGGATATTTAACATACTGTCGTCACAGATTGATCATTAAATGATATTATACTTAATATAACATATAACTCTTTGTAAATAACTCAAGAGTAGTCTTAATCTTCTGAGCACAAATTAAGACAACATTGGTTTACTAGAATGTCCACTTCTGACTGGTTGACTAGACAGTGCACTATTAATGATATAACCGTAGTACTCGCATTGAAACTTAATTCAAAGAAACGCTTATTGTCCAAAATTTATAAGGTTATATTAGGAAAGCATGTATTTATATATATATATATATATATTCACTTTTTATTTTTTTTTAATATATTTTCTTTATGAAATAAGACGGACAACAGGAAACGCCTACAGAGGCTGAAAATTATAATTACATACCACAATCTGCTAGGTAACTACACAGGAAAAACACAAATTAGACAAAAGACAAACGTAAACAACAATAGGAACTCGGGACAGCCTGACTTGGTACCGGCACCAGCAAAAGCCAGCGGTAGTGTTAAACCGGTTTATGGGTACCCAAACCTCCCCTTTATACCAGCATTTTTATAGTGTGTCACATTTGATCATGTTCAACAAAACGATTCTCTACTAAATCGAATGATTTGTGATCTTACGATAAATTTGCTTAGAAATTATAAATTTTACCATCTACCACTAGCTGTTTGCCAATTCTGAATTAAATCCATGAAATTTTCATGATTCAGATGGGTGAAAGGAACAAGTCGTTGCAAAAATCAGCTAATCTTAATGCATCTTAGATTAAAATCAAAAACATACGCTAACATTCTTTAATTTGCTGATATCTACAAAGCTTCTAACAATATTGTGTTTGTATGCAAGAAACACTAGTTTGACTGTCTTTTTAAGGAGATGGGTATTGACACTATATATGGCAATCCTACTTATTCCTCAACTACATTATCAAGGGACGATATAATCACAAATCACACTTCTGTGTTAGCATCATTCGGTATCAAAGTTGATGAGAATAACAGTTATCTCCCTTATATTTACTGGGTGCCTAAGCTTCACAAGGATCCCTACAAACAGAGATTCATTGCACCACTAAGCCCCTATCTAAAGTCCTTACCACTTTACTGACTGCAGTTAGAGATGGTCTAAAAAGGTACTGCGAAAAAACCTATTCCACGAGCGGCGTGAATCAGATGTGGATTCTTAAAAATTCCAAAGATCTCCTTGAACAGCTCTCCTCAAACAGTCTCGCATACTGCAATAGCATTCAAACTTTTGATTTTTCTACCCCTTTACAACTCTTCCCCATAATAAACTTAAAACAGTAATTTCCGATCTGATACACCAATGTTTCTGTTCCAAAAACGGAGAACGCAGGTATTCCTATCTGGTAATAGGAAAAGATAAAACATATTTTGTAAAGAACCACACTGAGTCAAGCAAGAAATACAGTGAAAGTGACGTGATTAAGATGCTTGAATTTTTGATCGACAACATTTTTGTTGAATGTGGAGGCCGTGTTTTTCAACAGACAATAGGGATTCCTATGGGAACAAAATGTGCGCCACTTTTAGCTGACCTTTTCCTTTTTTCGTATGAAGCAAAGTTTTTACGAGGGCTGATACAACAGAAACAAAAACAACTAGCCCAGACTTTTAATTTCAGCTTCAGATATATAGACGATGTACTTTCTCTTAATAACCCAAGATTTAAAGTATATTTACTTCGTATCTACCCCAATGAACTTGAAATTAAAGAGACAACCGATACACCCGATTCTGCTTCATACCTTGACCTTTTGTTATACATTGACGAACATGGACGTCTGAAATCTAAATTATATGACAAACGTGATGATTTTGACTTTCCAATTGTGAACTTTCCCTTTCTCTGCAGCAATATACCTGCATCTCCAGCATATGGAGTATATATTTCACAATTAATTCGTTATTGTAGAGCATGCAGTACATACAGTGACTTTGTGGAAGGAGCAAAAGCACTGTCACAAAAACTGCTGAGTCAGGGATATGTTCAGCCTTTGTTACTTTCGTCCCTTCAGAAATTCTTTGGCCGTCACCACGATATCATAGATAGATATGAAATGTCAGTGTCACAAATAAAAACTGACATTTTCAGCTAGATTCGCGTCTTCCCTGATTTGACATTGCCGGTTTTGACTTTACCGTGGATTGACCCACTGACAGTGTGACGGGTGCTGTGCACAGAGCAGGACATGCTTACCCTTCCGGGGCACCTGATGTCACTCTTGTTTATTGAGAGTTCACACTGTAAGTGCTTTAGTTTTTTGTGTTGTATATGTAATGTTCGTGTGTTTTGTGGGCATGTGGTGTCTTTGGTCTTCCGTTTTTTTGGTGTTATTGCTTTTTATTTGTCTCTGGACTTTGATTTGTGTAATTTTGTGCTTTTTTCCTTCGGTATTCTACTACCGTTGATCTGATTATTCTTTTTTTTAGAAATTTTATCTGTCTTTATCATATTTTGTAATTATCATTTATTTTATGTGTGTGTGTGTGTGATTTCAATATGCAATTGTAATTTTTATTTCAGAGGTACCGAAGACAAATATTGTGATCAATGTGGGTTACCAGTCCTTGTAGTTGATTCATTACAGAATTGGAAAACGGGAAAAAAAAGAGGCAAAGTATTCCAATATTCAAGTCTTACAGATTTTATGCACACAGAGTTTTCTGTGAGCTTTATTATACATGTACATGTTTCGGTTTTTCTGATTTATGAAACAGAAGCTGAATTGACAGTAGCGTCGATTTTTATAGTTATTTGTTAAAGTTTTACTCACTTGAGAACTATTTCAGCCCTTACTATCTTTTTCTGATTGTTCTGTTATACTCACCCTTCCACATCCATCTATACTTCGACAAAAAAGGGAAATTTGATTTTGAAAGACTGTTGAATACCTATACACCTATCTGACGACATGAAAATAAATGTGGTTTGTAAGCACCGTCGATTGGAAATTCAAGATACAATTGATTGAATGATAAAGGATACCTGGAAAATTAACTAAAAGGTGATAGTAAGTTTTAATTAGTGAACATATATATTTATATTTGAATATTCCATTCCATGCAAGCAAAATGTTTTATTTATCTGTCGAGGTAGTAAAAATTTCAGTAAAAGTTTTGAAAATAAACAATATCTTTTACTTATGATAGTATTTCAACATCTTAAGTATCACTTTGGTGCATTATCTTTGTATCTACATGATTAATGTTATTCTGTCGGTTTTACTTTCGACAAATGGGATAATAGATAAACTTTCTGCAGTTTATTTAAGGTCACAGAAAGCCTTTTCATTATATTTTTTATCTGTACTGAAGAGACAGAAGTTGTGGAAATGCGCATATGCATAAACAAAATTTAAAGTAACTTCGAAATTTGTTATTGTAAACTTTTTTAGAAAAAAATGTTTAAAGCGAACGAGTATCTCCCTCTTGCATAGCTCTGTCCTTAGCTAATTTATATCTTATTAGTTATTTGTTTTGATTTTTTTTCTTTTGTCATTGATCTTGGGTCAAATATTCGTATATTTTGAAATTGTAAATACCGCTTAGTTATCGATCTGTTGTCACTTAATATATATTTTCTGATATCTGGAAGGTCTGTAGTCTCGTCAAATTTTGAAACTCCCGGGTACATAATTGAACCCGGAAGTTAATTTTTTAACAAAGACATGACGCTTTAAGCAAAAAATTGAACAACATAATTTGGAAACGTCATATTTCATCGGGAAACGTTTTCGAATTTTAATTTTATCGTGAATTCATTGTGTCACATGATGAGACTTATACACCTTATTCGTAAATTACATGTATCAATCTAGCTGTGATTTTATATAAAAGTCGTTTCGTCATTATACTATTACAGAAAGCTAGGGTACGTTCGATCCTTTCACCGGGAAATTTTTCCTACATAAAACTTAAACTTCATCTAATATTTAGGCGAGTTAAGCAAACGACATATGAATGGATAAGCATAACAATTTAATAGATGTAATGAATTTGATGTAAAAATTATGGATAAGAAAGTTATTCGAGGTAAATTATCAGCTAAAGTGCTTCGAATTTCGAAATCGAGAAAATGAAGGGAAAGAGAAAGGAAAGTTGGAATAGCCCAGGCCATTTACAATAATTAAAGTGTCTTTAATAGGAAGCGAAGCTTCCATATATATTGGAAACGTACTTTTGCCTATCAGTCATCATCATGTCTATGAATCTGAAAATCCCCTGCGCCGGAAGTTACTTTACGAGTCTTTCCATAGGACACTCGGAACTCGATTAAATAAAAAAATCCCTACGGAGCATCCGAGGTATGCCGAGTTGCTTGATAAGAGTCGGATATGGAGAGATGGCTTGATTTATTCGAGTTTTCATGCGAACGGATAACGTGTACCAATTTAGGCTAGACCAGAATTATAGGCAGAATCTATCAATATGCACGTTTGCAAAATACATCATCGTCATCAGCTTGTGTGAAGCTGTGACGTCTTTGAATTCGACGTCATTTTCATCTTTACAAATATGCAACGTCACAATGTAAGAAATAACGTTTTGCCTCGACAATTGGGATTTAGGGGCAAAATTACAGTAATAGATCTTCTGATCCTGACGAAGCATGGAAAATGGAACCACATTCACTTTTATAGTGTATCCCACCATCATGACCAACTCAATCCAATTGCAAGGATTATTTCAATTTATCATTCCTCTGAGAGACTCCTACTTTTCGAAGTTATAAAGGAAAAAAAACAGAAAATCTTTCTTTTAAGGTGTCTGCAGGGTATTAATTTCCTATTATAGAATTTTGTAAAATTTTCTGTGTAGAAACACAATAGTATTATTGTTCAAAATGTAAAATAAAATTTGGGGGTCACCGTGCATATAAACGCAAAATCTGAAATTTAAAATTTCAAGAATTTACATAGAAATGATATGGAAAATGATCATATGAGAGGATAGTTTGAAAAATCTATTATAGATTTTTTTCATACTTTGCATGTGTTTAATTATCATTATGTAGTTTACAGATAGAAAATAAAAAGTAGGGGTCACCGTTGAAATAAAAGAGAAAAGTTGCATAATGTTTAATTATCATTATGTAGTTTACATATAGAAAATAAAAAGTAGGGGTCACCGTTGAAATAAAAGAGAAAAGTTGCATAATGTTAGTTTCTCTAATGATATCTTTGTTAAAATATTTTATCAAATTATCTCCCTTTAATAATTTCTGTGTTCTCTAAATCCAGCAACAGATTTAAAGCTCGTGTGTTTTAGCTCACGTTTTTGTGACAAAAATGATATAGAAATTATAAGGAATAAAATTTTGAATACATTTGAACTTTCTTTTCATTTTAAATAACTATTTTGTAAAATTTCTTAATGAATGAAACCTAAATGAACAATTATTAGACAAAAATGGCGGAATAATACCACTGAGACACCTTAAGGGT
Source organism: Modiolus philippinarum (assembly GCA_002080025.1). Lineage (NCBI taxonomy): Eukaryota > Metazoa > Mollusca > Bivalvia > Mytilida > Modiolidae > Modiolus > Modiolus philippinarum. The sequence goes on along the minus strand of MJUU01018121.1, from coordinate 71,562 downwards.
TATGTTTTCCCATAAAATGTACATTTCCAATTGTGTAAATTGACAATGATGGCCGGATCCTCGTGAAACATGTCCTTTCAAGTGGAAAATAAAAATTAATTCTGTGATTCCTCCAGGAAACATAATTTGATTGTGGGAATACATAGCATATACTGGTGCAATCAGAAAATTCGCTCCAAGTTGATCATGCATGGTTGTCTTTTAAAGGACAACATACATTTTTATGAAAAGATCTGTCAATAGGCATTGTGCACTCTGTGACAAAAATTCTGGTTCTTAAGACTTCGTTTTAGTGCGACGACAGGTAAAAAATGTATAAAGCAAAGCATAACAAAGTTTCCTTTAATTTTTTTTTTTTTTGATATTTTGTTCAACCAGCCGACTTTCCAGTGAAAATCCCGTGACTTTTTCAGTCTTAGAAATACAATGTAAACAAAATGTATATATGAAACAAGAAATTGTCACGGGTTTGTTTTAGCTGTTTACAAGGAGATTCGAACCGACAACCTCGGCAATAAGTTTATCTCACAAAGCAAAAAGTAACGGGATTTTCAAGCCCAATGAAATTTCACATGATTTTTACTGCTCGGGTTTTCATGACCTGTATTCCAGTAGTGTTAGGCTTAACAATTGATTATCATCAGCTTGACAGTTCCACATCACCGTCTACGGATAGATTAAAAGACGACATGTATAAAAGCAAGATAGTTCTTTGTTCTTAATTTTGCTTTTCTAGCCCAAGTATGCAGGGCTAAATAAAAAAATTGCCATGATCTGATTATTATCACCAAACACACTTATTTCTATGCTCGTTATCACGCTAAATAATTTCTTAATACAAGTTTATTGCTGTTTTATATTATCATAATGTAATACTTATTATAAATGTTTGAAAATTTTGAAATTCTAAAACACGTGATTTTCAAAATGCAAATCACATGATAAACTCCACTCGTGAAGTGAAAAGGGGAGATACATAATATAAATTCACCAGTACCTTTAATTAGGGGACGACCATTTGATTTTTTTTT
>MJUU01018121.1:43701-70522 GCA_002080025.1 Modiolus philippinarum | reverse complement strand
GGGGGGGGGGCTTAGCTATTGCGTAAATGAATAATTTTATCTTGGTGCCAGCACTGGAAATTGCTCCAGATCTAGAAATATAAATGTTTACTATGAAATATGAATCGCTGGAAAAAGATTCATATATTTTACAGTAAACATTTTTTTTTCTAGACCGGAAGCAAGTCCCTGTGGTGCTAGTGAGAATAAATATTCTTATCCTACTTTTTATGAAAAAAATAATTTAATTTTAATTTGAAGAATAAAATTTTTATTGAAAATAAATATGACATTTGGCGAAAATAAATAATTTGTGCGAGATTTTCATAAAAATAAATAAATTTTGTGGACAAAATTGAGCAAGCCCACACACCACTCTTGAAAATAAAATGGTCGTATCCTTATTCAAATGTATGTCTCTATTGAGAGCTGATCTGGTATCATTATAACAACAACACCCTCTCAGTTTGTCTAGTATATAGCAATTGATATCTTGCTGCTACTTCTGTGATAAATGTTAAACTTACTACTTGACAGACAGACATGTAAATGCAGTCAGCACAAATTCAACCTTTTGTAATAAATAAAAAATGTGATGAATATTTAATCTCTACCTGACAGAGAAAAGAGAAAAAACTGAATTTATACTAGTTTTGTGCATCCGTCATCTTGTGTTTCTGTTACTGTTCATTCAAGCCATAATTAAAAAAAATACTTTGAAGCTTTTCTATCTTGATGAAAATCTTTTCCACTTAATTGTCCATCCTTTGAGTTGCAGTGGTAACGTACAGGGGATGCTGCGCACAGAAGCACGGGAACTAACATTTGATTTCAAGGAAAACCAGAAATTGGAGCTGGGCTTGTTTGTTGCAATCTGTCATCTATCACAAAACGTTGCAAATGACAATCTTCAAGCACTGCAACATGGGGAGAAAACAAAGAAAAAATGTGTGCTATCTTGCAAGGACGTATATTTAGATATAAATATGCGTCCTTGTATCTTGCAACGAATTATAACCCTCAATTATTGTTAATGGCATTTCACGAAACTGCAAATAACAACACTACGGTACGGCAACATGGAAAAAACACACTTGTGTATGAAAATATTCCTGTACTTTCTCTGCAATGGTTAATTATGTTTTTGTTTAAATCTTCAATTGTCACATTGTACGCATATAATTTGTTACTACTGATCAATATAACAAAGGGACTGTGTTGTCGAAAATCCACAAATCCTTCGTTTAATATATTATCACACGGACTGTCATGAGGTCGTAATCCTGGGCTTTAATATACTGTCACAGCGAGACTTATGTGTGTCTCCTGTGCAGATAAGATGGGTGCTGACCTGGCGCCGTGCACACAAATATAATACATAAAATGTCACAATAAAACGAAGTTCTGATGATGGGCACTAACTCTTGCAACAAAGACGCTGGTTACTTCAATATATAATTTTATACTTCCAACAATGGATATAACTTTGACAAACAATTAACAGAATTTTACAGAGATGGTCCATACAGTTCGATGCTGCAATCCAATCTGAAGTTTTTAAGTATACAAAAAGTATTCATGATGTAATTTACATTGATTGTATTGACATAACAAATTTTACTTAAAAGGGCGATAAATTCTATTAACGGATTATAGATAGCTTAGCACAAGGTGGAACAAGTATTTACAATACATACAAAAACGGACAAATAAGGAAATCTGGACAAAGAAGGGAATTCTAGAGCGAACAGAGCCGCTAATTAATATACACATTTTAACATGAAAACAGGGGTTAATATTATGACACGATTAACTCAATTGTCTAAAAGACGTGAAATATTATAGCACTTGAAATACTTGCTAAATCAAATTCTGAAAATAAATAAATTTCCCATATTTTAGATATTTTGAAATGTCCCAAATGTTTCTACTTTTTTTCAACACAATACTGTCATGAAAAATGGGTGCAAACTCCAGCTCCATTGTGCTTCGTTGAAGATGACCATCTGTCATATTTCGCATACTTTTCACCTTTTGAACTATAACCCTAACAAATTAGCCTGTCCGTGGTACTGAGGTTATCTATGTTCATGTAGTTAAAGGCCATACAATGATGATTGTGACCAGACTATCCGTTAATTTAGAAAATGACTGGTGTTGAAATTAGGTGACAGCAACGGAAATCCTAAAGCCACTGTTTTAAAAACACTGACATAAATGATTGAAGGACACCACGAATGCAAATAATTTGCCTCGTGTCATAAAGATGTATGCCATATTCTTAAAGAGTGTATGTCTTTAATTTGGCATTTTTCTATGAAATGTATGCCTTTCAATTGCAACATTTCCTTAAATTTTAAAGTTGTCAGGCAAAAACACACTTGCCAACTGACCTGCTTTTGGTGTGACCGCAAAATGGACCCATTCACCGTCTAGGAATAATCACCCGCCGCGGGTCGTCATTTTCACCCGCAAATGAGATTGTCACCGCTAATGACCCATCGCAAATTAACAAAAACAATTTTTGAGATAAACAACAAAGAGCGCCTTTTTTTCCTTTAACAGTAAAAAAAACAAAGGAAAACTTTTACAGAACAGAAATGAGGCTTGTTTAGAGGGGGGTCCCAATATCCCATATCCCAGTAAGTCTGGACGAAAATATCCCTTTGAAAATTAAAGATATCCCATTAATTATTGAAATATCCCGTTTTCCGTAGTCAGAATATCCCATATCCCAGTACTTTTTGTCTCAAATATCCCATATCCCATTAACAAAAGTGGCAAATATCCCGTATCCCAATATACCCTACACAAGCCTCAGAAATCACCAATTGTCAACAAACAGTTAACAACTGATTTATTTCACCAAAAACATTTATATACCAGCTGAAAATTGGCCTCTTTGTGTATGGTAATAAATGGCACAGAACTTGTGCAAAAAGTTCTTAAGAAGTGCATGATGGCTTTACACGATATGACCCTTCACTATATACGGGGTCATGGCCCACAATAGCAGAATTTGAGGTTGACAAGAGTGGAAAATTGACTTCGCTTCCTCCGAGGTTACACCTCATATCATATTAGCAATATAAAGGCTCATTACAGGCCTTGAATTTATCTTATTTTGATATTTAGATTTATATACTAATCAACAAAATAAACGATACACGGACTTGATGAAAAATGATATTTTACTTTTTGCCTCTACTTTTCGATTGTGAAAACACTTTTCTCTAATTCTTGTTCGAAATGAATACTTCCCAAATGATGTAACATTGGTTGTTTATATATTGACATGTAATTTTCTTCAATGACTCTTTTTGGGAGGGGGACCGAGGAGAACGGTTGTAAGAACACTTTGCCAGATAAATTTATGTTTGTTGACGATCCCATATATGTGAGTAAAAACTAACATAAGCGTGGCGTTGTTCTTTATTAAACAATACATTCAGCTCAAACTCGTGATAGGAACCATCTTGAATTTGCTATAAGGTATGAGCTAAGCTCGTTTTTGAAGACTTCATGGTGATTTTAAGATGAGGAACAACAATGTTGTTTTACAACGTATTTGTAGAGTCTTTGTCTTTACTCAAAACTTTTTCTTTGTTAATCGAAGCCTAAAATTTTTTAAAAGTCTTAAAAAGATAAAATTCTTTGATCAAGAATGTTAAATGTTTATTATGTATAAACCCACATATTTTAAAAAAAAATTCTTCAGAATAAATATTGGACCTTTGAAGACGTTTGTGCCTTCAAAGGATTTAAGAGTTAAATTAATAGCGAGTAAAGCAGAATTTGTCTTATGTTAAAAACTATTTGCTACCTACATAACACAAAAACATACAATCGAATGGCTGATGTTACATTTTATATCGTTTGGATACATTATACGGTGAATGAAAGAATATGGAGTAAATGCGCACGAGAAAAACTGAATTTAAAGGACTGGTTTCCTTGAGAAAAACCTTGTAAAAACTCAGTGTACTTTTAATTTGAATCATTGTGGTTCTAAACAAAATATATTTTGTCTTTCCTTACTTCTTAAAAGGTGAATCTGTGTTCTCCATTTCAAGTGCAGATACATTGCTGTATTAGATATAAAATGACTGTTTTCAGTGTTTTGTTTGGCAGGGGTGTATAAAAAGACATCAATAGTTTAAATGCTATGTCAATTAGCGGAAATGGTTAAGGTTAGTTGTTGAAGGATACCTTTAAAATTTGAAAGAATACACATCTGATTAATCCCGCTCCTGTAATTTATCAGGCCATCTCTGACCGTGGTCAACAAAGTAGCCAGGAGCTGTGAAAAAGTTAAGTGATGCATTTTGACGACCCCGCAACGGATCTCTGTTTGCAGGGATTCATATGAAGTTTTTGTTCCCAGTAGAAGTTAGAGAGTTGATTATTTTCATCATTTGCTTTTATGCCAAAGGATATTTAACAATTTCGGAATCGATATTGTAGTAGGGATATAAGCAAGAATTGCAGACAGTCAATAACGACCAACTTACAAGATTAGCAGACAGTCAAAAATAACGACCAACTTACAAGATTTGCAGACAGCTAATAAAGAGCAACTTACAAGATTTGCATACGGGGTTCATTCTTGGATGAGATGCGAACCCGCGTTCTAAAGATTTAAAACATGCAATCATGACATCTATCTCAAATATAATTTGGAATATACAAATGTTATTCAAAACATGAAGAAATCTAAAAAAAATGGAAAAAAGGCAATTACTACTACATAAGGCATACTTTTTTATCTTATATATTGACTATTTTATCTGTATTGCCGAATTTTTCGATATAGCAGACGAAAAGTAACAAAATATAACATATTATCAAAAATATGGCAATGATAGACCTCCTCATATTGATCATTTCTACATCCAACCAAGTCTTGAGTTATTAAGCAGCCATTCAACAACCATGGTCTGTTTTGTAATGAGCTGTTCACGAGTAACGCCATATTTAGACATCAAATGTTCATATCTATTATAAAACTTCTTAAGTGTATTCAACAAATAACAAAATATCGAAGTTACTGTTAATTCATTTTCTGCATATGCGCATTTCGACAACTTATGACCATCAGTGCAGATAAAACCAAATTATTTGGAAATCCATTAACCGAAAGACGTGTAAAAACTGATAGAGAACAAATAACCAAAAGGATCTAAATATAAATCCAAAATTCAGCTAAGGACAGAGCTATGTATGAGGGAAATACAACTTATGAAATCTGTAACCCTGTTGTAAAGTTTGGATGTGATAGTACAGCTACGTTCATTAAAATCGTCAATAGTAGAACAAACTCGCGCGAATCGTACCTATTGAGAAATATACACCGCGTGGGATGGAGCTAGAGGGATGTCGCCTTCAAGAAAAGGAAACTTAGTGATAGTGAAATCAAAACCATCCCGTTTATCATATATTTTAGTTTTTATTTTACCGGAGTCAATAATGATAGTTAGATCCAGAAAAAGGCAGTATTTAGAATCATTGTTAGCTTTATTTAATTTTAGTTGTTGCCGGTAAATAATGTCTACATAATCTAAAAACTGGGGATTATCAATAGTGAGGACATCGTCAATATACCTGCTGTTATCATTGAAAATAGAAATAAGTTTATCACTGTTTGGTTTTGTTCCGTTTTGAAGTTTTTTCATGAAGTCTCGTTCGTAATAGAAAAGAAAAAGATCTGCAATTAGAGATGGATAATTTGTATCCATGGGAATACCTATGACCTGTTGATAAAAAGTGTTCCCAAAACGAACAAAGTTATTGTGCAGCAAAAGATTGAGTGCATTAATCATATCATCACATGTCCAGGAACAATGATTATTGTCGGTAATATTAGATCCTTGCTTTTTGTTAGAGGAAATGAACTGCAGACCAGAACATTTAAAATACCATTTATTTGTTGTCCCAATTTGGAATTAATCAAATCATGTGGAAGGGTAGCATAAAGTGTAGAAAAATCATAACTGTCGATAGATGAGACTGGTCTTTGAATTCATTGTAGTTTATCTACAACAATAGATTTTTTTTACACTCCAAATGTAATTTACACCAGAGTTTTGAAAAGTTTTTTCACAGTATTTAATAACCAACTCCTATATACAAGTAAGTAAACTAGTTAAATGGATGGATAAATTAGTAGTAGAACACTTACTAGATGCAGACATAAAACGATGTTGGTACTTTTGAAAGTGTCTGACTTGCCCAGTTCGTTTTCTAAACATCGATGTAGTATTTCTTTCAGACAATAGCAACGTTGTTAGAAGCCTTGTCAACAGGTACAAACATATTTTTTACCAAGATCCTCAAATTCTGACTTAATTCTATTTACTGACAGCTTAGGAAGTGACTCAATATAGTTATCGCTATAAAAATTTATTCTGTTGGTGACATTGGTAATAATTCTATCTTTAAACTTATTTAGAGCATGCTTGTGTGCACTTTCGTATGACCGGATTAGCTGAACAGAGGAAACGGCGCAAATGAGGGTTCTTGACGTTTCTTTAAAACTGATATGGAAGACATCATATCATTTTTATCCTGTCTTATTTCCTTCACAACATTGGCCTTATTTTTAGGTGAAAATACACATCATCGCATCAATGCAAATGTAAAGCACTCTGACAGTTAACCCACTTAAATGGACTTTTTGTATTCATATTTTTGAAAGTTTAAAATCTGTGCGTGAATCATGTTAATATCAATATTGAGAAAAAGAAACAAGTTCTTTAACTTAACTTGTTTGAGGGACAAGCTTACTGGGACGAAATGGACAATTTATATAGAAAGATATGAGTGATTAAGTATGACTTCCATGGATGAATAGATGAATATTTATAAGTTGTTACGAATAAGTTCTTTTAATGAGTTTTTATTTTGTGCACAAAAATAATTTTGTATTGTGTTAAATGGTAAAATGTGTTCAAAGTTTAGTTGATAAGACAAAATTATTGTAATTAGTCCTTTCTTGGCTTTTTTTAAAAACTAAAAATCAAAAACTAATTTTTTCCTATTATTTCTAAACAAATTATCTCCCCTTAATAGAACAGGAGTTAGCTGAAAGGTTCAATATTTTGCAAGGTTACTTAATAAAAGTGGCATATTTCATCAAATTTAACTATTATAAGACATTAAAAATGGTTTCGGCAACGTTCCCATGGTGACTTCCATTTTAAGTCACACGCGCAAGAATGATGCGCAATTTTAAACTCCCGTACTACCTTAATATGTACTCCAATTACACAGTTTATACTGTATTTTAATTCATTTATATTCAATGTTGTTTAAAATCCTAATATTAAAACATTGCACAACTGACTGAACTACATAATGTGAACTTTTTTTCTATCACTACTACGGGACGAAACGTACCCGCTTTAATTTTATTTCTTCCAAACACATCAATGTAATGGGATATTGGTGCTTGAATATGTAAAATCTCGACAAAATATCATGTATTGAGTATATATTGTCACATATTGCACTTTAAAATTCTTATTGAAATAATGCTTTATATTCTTTCAGGTCTTCAGGGATTTTATCTGAAAAGATACTTTGCATTTGCAGTCTTGGTATGGCCATGTTGTTAATATTACTCTTTTTCAGAATGTCATTATAGCCAATGTATTTTATATAAGGCCTGATAGGTGTTCTGATCTTACTGTTACCGAAAAAGGAAGAGCCTTCCATGCCCTTACACATGCTAAGATACACTGATAATGTATAGTGTATATTTTATATGCTGACACAACAATTGAAATTAATATTTTTAAAATGTTCCTGTGGAAACGGTTTCTGTACTTTCTCTTTATAAGGTGTACTTTACAGCTGTAAATAGCATATTTTTAAAGAAATTAGTAAGTAAAGTCTCATATAATTTTATAAAACGCTACTTACGCGAAAGTCGAAAAATGGAATGGAATTTATTGTTTACTGATTTTTAAAAAAAATTTGTCGCAATTAATTTTGGTTTAAAAGAACTCAGAATTTTGTAATTTTTTGGTAAAATGCAAAATTGCTAGACTAAATTCTCGAAATATTTTTAGTTAAATAGAAACCAACTTTTCCGATATCCATAGGGGGGTGGGGGTGGAGATATATTCACCATTACAAGGAAATCACAAATAAATGCACTAAATTTGCTAAAAAAATACTTTGCCAAATTCAGTACCAAAGACTTCTACCGAGTGCAAAATAAGGAATGAAGCCTAAGTATTTTTAAGTGGTTAGAATTTTGATAAAACAGTAAACAGTTATAAAAACGAAAAGTAATCTTTACATGTCAGACAAATCTGACTATAATCTTGTGAATATCCTCGGGACCTCTATTCCACCAGCAGTGGCATCGGCCCAATGGTTTCAAAATATAATAAATACCAAAGTTGCATAAAAACAGTAAATTTCGTTATGCTGTACACGTGTTTCAAGGGGTTACGTCTTAATTATCTTTCTCATAGAAAATGTTATTGCATATAAAATAAAATTTCGCTATCAATTTGGCATTATTGGGGTTTGTCGAGTGTAATTGGTATAACTGAGTTTTATGTTAGTAAGTGTTTTTATGGAATGTTTTGCCAAAAACAAAAATATGAAACTTTCTTTTCGAGTTTCTATTCAATTTTAAAGAAGTTTCCTGCAAACAATGGTTTTATAGAAACAAGAATTTAGAATTTACTACCGGATTTGACATGTTCAACACGGCGGGTGTCTCATAAGAATCAGGAGATGCTCTACCGGTACACCTGATCTCACCCATGGTTTTTATTGGGTCCGTGTTGTTCATCTGTATGTGTCTTCATTGTTCTTTTTTGTCCCGTACTTAAGTGGTGTCCTTGTTTCTTAGTGTGTCCGATGTTGCCGTTGTCCATGGATTGTTCGTTCTTTTGTTTGACGGTTCGGTTCTCACTTACTTTACTATTCATGATAATTAAAAGCTTTGTGTTTTTCAGGTACAAAACTGTAAAAAGTGCTTTGTTTTCGACATTGGTTGTTATGGAATATCTATTTTTAAACAGTTGAATAAAGGCAATATAGTACGGTACCAAAGAGAGCTCCTAAAATTTTGAAAATTTTGGTGCATTTTAAAATGAGCTAGCTTCAACGAAATTTGAATATTATTTTATTGGAGTAGTCCTTTAGATTTGATTTTTTTCAAAAAGTTTTAAAGTTGGCATCTTGTTTTAAAGGGCCATCATTTTGAATATTTGCACCTCCTTGGTATGACGGGTTCTTTCGGATATAAAAAACTGCGCGTTTCTTACTTTTATAGGTTTATTCTTTAGAGGAAAGCTTGAATTTAATTTTAAAACTAACTGCTAAAATAATAAACTAAGTTCAGGCGAAATAAATCGGACTTTTGTTATGTGTATGAATTAGTCAATTTTCCCCCAAAACACACACTGACATAAATCTTAGTAAGACCGTTTCCAATGGAACAGAACCCTATCATATTATCTGAAATGATATGTAAACGTGATTTTAACGTGAAAACAAATACATGTACTTGGAAAATCAAAACACTAGCAACGTACAATTGTCACTAGATTCCCGCTATTCAACTAGACTTGGGCTTGTCAATTATTTTTGACAAGAAATGATTAGAGTTATCTTTCGTTGTACACTCAACAGAACGTGACCAATTGGCATTGTCTTCATATCGACTAAAATTTGAAAGTTTTACGCAAATTTTGGCTTTTTATTTGTTGATTTCTCTTAAACGGTGGACATTACATCCATGATTTTTGGAGCGTAGGTTTATTTCTTATATGTACTTTCGTTAAAGTTAGAATATTTCAGAAATAAAACATTCAATGAAAATGTCGTTAATTTAGACTCAAATTTACCCCGATTTAAAATAGACAAATTACAAAAACCAGTCAAAAATAACTTGCATTCAATGATTTGAATATATTTCAGGTCTGGACTTTACCGTAAATAGCTTTCTTTTAGAATATACAGTACTACTATTTTCTATAACTGTAAATATATCATATCCCAAGCACTGCTTTAGGGTATCCTTAAAAGGGTAGAAAGTAGAGAAATCGTCACCACAAGAACTTTATATACGACAGCTAAAAATTTGAAATCTAATAGTTGGTCTATCATTTAAAACAAAAAATTAGCCGTGTGTATTTTTGTTGACCCAAATTCGAAAACTAAGCGTCTTTTTGGACCTTGGGCACCCTACTTATATATAGCCTATAATATGAGGCCAAGGGCTGACATAGAAAAACAAAAAAACATTTAATCGACTCCTCTAATTTCAGCTCCGATATATTGACGATATGCTTTCTCCTAATAACAAAAGTTAAGTAATATCTCTAGTAATTAACTTGAAATTAAAGAAACTCATAATGCATCTACTTAAAATTGATACGTAGATTTTTGTTATATATTAATGAAGATGGACGTTTGAAAACTAAGCTATATGACAAACGTGATGATTTTAACTTTACAATTGTGAGCTTACCTTTCCTTTAAAACAATATACCTATCGCTCAAGCATATAAGTAGGGTGCCAAATCGACGATTTGTTTCGTATTTTGGTTAACGGAATCACACACACCTGTATTATAGATTTGCGGAAAGAGGAGACCATGGGGCATCAACAAAACATTGTCGTACTTATCGAATTTGGTCACATTTTATTTCAAATGGAGTTAAAGGTCATTGCATAAAATTTACACGCAACTAAAGGTTGGTTTCACTTTGCCAACAAACACCTAACGAAATTTTGAGAGTTTAATGTTAGTTCATTGTTTTATTTTTTTATAATTATTTATCTTCTTAAAACAAGTTTTACAGTTAGTATTTGCTTTTTGAGATTTGTAATTTTAGATATTGCATCTCAAATATATAAAGGACACTTTTAATTATTATGAATAGTAATTTCTAAGTTTTTGTTAAACTATTGTTTCAAGGAAACCTTAAATTAAATTTCAAAGCCGTATCTCTACAAAATTGAATCAAACCTCGACAAAATAAATCACATTTTTGATTTTGGTATGCTTTGAGTAAATTTCCATAAAAAACCTCACTCTCATAAAACTTAATAAGACCAATAAACCTTGACCAAAAACCCTGTAATATTACCTATATGGATAGCGAAATCTAAAATTAAATGTGGAAAGATTAACATGTACATGACAATTCGAAATTTCACCATTTAAAAATCTTCAACTGATTTTTGTTGAGAACCAAGGAGTATCTCCCTCATGCAAAGCTCTGTCCTTAGCTGATTTTTGCTTAACATTTAGATTATATTGGTTATTTGTTCTATATCAGTTTTTAAACATCTTCGATTTACGGTCTTCCAAACGTTTAGATTTTATCTGCACTGAAGAGACATAAGTTGTCGAAATGCACATATGCAGAAATTAAATTCCAGTAACTTTGGAATTTAGTTATTTGATTTGACTTTGTTTACCGTGTAATTTTTACCTTTATATGGATTAGAGTTGTCGCGCTTCGTACGGTTGCGAGATTATCAAGCTATGTAAATTTCAGTTTAACGTTTTTGTCCAAATTTAGTTCTTTTAGATGTTGATTTCTCTGTAATGGCAGATATGACCCCCATAATTTTTAGCACATATGTTAAACTGATAGTTGTGTTTCCGTTTAAATTACAATATTTCAAAAATTCAGAAAAGTAAATTCGCATTCAACGAAAATGTCTTAAATCCATGACCTGTTTTACATTCTAGCATAAAAAAAAATTTAGGTCTTGACATTCACAAAAACAGCTTCTTATCAGGATATCAGAGAACCATACTGAGTTCTATAAATTTGAAGATACCATATCTAAAGCTCTGATTTAGGGTACCCCTTAAAAATTGGAGATTACAGAAATCATGACCACAGAAACTTTCTAAGACAATGAAAAATATGAAATTTAATAACTATTCCAGGCTATTAAACAAACATTAGTCTTGTGTTATTTCGTTTACCCAAAACTTGAAAACTAAGCGTCTTTTTGGACATTGGGCACGCTACTATACAGTTGCAAAGTTTGTTTAAAGTTACATGATCATATATAAGAAAATTACTTAATGTTTTGGCTTTTTACAATTTGCTAAAAGCATACCTTAAAAGATAGCATCCTCAACCGGAGATGGGTGTTTATGACAGACATGATTGTGTTTTATGAAACTAATATGACCCCATCTTAGTAAAATGAGTTTAATCAAATAAAAAACCTCAAAACTGATATGAAATTTTAAAACTTGACTTTCACAGTAGACATTTACATTACATAGTTAGAGATGCCTGTAAGTTTCCGATCATTACGTTTCTTATTTTTTTCTATGCAGTATGATTTTTTAAGTATTCAGTTAAACGTTTCCTCTGAGCTACCATTTTTAAACTTCAGAAAACATCCAATTTTCGCTGCATTCACAAAATAACCACACGAAGCGATATTTAATATAAAACTGTCAAATAGTCCGTACACATAAGATTTAACAATTTTGCATACTTTTTAAGTAAAATACAAAAGAAACTGTGAATTTGTTTTTGCATATGCGCATTTCGACAACTTATGTCTATTAGTGCAGATAAAATCTAAAGATTTGAAGTCCATAAGCCGAAATACATGTAAAAACTGATAGGGAACAAGTAACCAATAACATCGAAATAGAAAAACCAAAACCCCTAGGTTTTAAATTAAATTTTCTAAAATTTAGATATTGCAAGTTTCCAAATAAAATCCGTTTTCGGGCCAACACTGGCTACTTCATTTGTGATTACCATCGGGGACTAACAGTCCACCAGCAGAGGCATAGACGATCTACAACTATATAACGACGGATCTACGATTATAAAAAAAAAATCTTCTTACGTTTTTTTATCATTTATATGCACTTTAACGGCAATATTTTCACGACTCACAATGTCAATGTAGGTCTACATACTTGAAACAAATGATATATTTTTTAATGTAAATGTTCTTATATTATCTTGTAGCTATTGTCAACCATCATTTGTGCTTAGGGATGGCAATAAAACTACAGGACAATTTTCAACGAGGAATAAAAGGAATTAGAGGATATTAAATTATAGAAATTATTATAAATATAACTTTCACATATTGGTCTACCTGGCTTCCAATGTCAAGAAGTAAACTGAAAACTTTGTGGTATGGCTTCTAGAACCCTCCTCGTCTGTGCATCATTATTTATTTCATTTTTATTAATAGTGACCATATACGTATTTGGAAATTATAAAACATTAAATATGAAGTCCATACCGATTCTACAAACCTACAATAATAAAGCAATAGTCGAGGACAGATCTAGAGGACATAAATCAACGATAATGCCAAACTATGAAATATTGCATAAGATCTCGATTAAACCAAATTTTACGTTACCACTTCAATATTATAAGACAAACTTGAAAACAACTTACTCATCTTATCTAAAAACAACACTTTCAGGTGTGTTTCTGTTTTCAGCTATTGTTATAGATAAAATTCCTACTTATTATTTTCGTTCTTCATATAATGACAGTGTTAGGAAAAGAATAAAAGAATATAAGGAGAAAATAATACTTGTTAACGGATGGGTATACAAGAATGTAACGAAGGCCAGATGCTGTCTTTATCTTAAAAATGGAGAGATATCGGATAAGCCAGCTTTATCTCAAAGAATCGATAAAGATTTTTTACATCTTCAATTGCTTGGAACACAGTTTACCTGTTCATTAACAGACGACATATCTATGATAAAAGGAGTATCGATAGCCTCAAACGACAGGCCATGTCTACAGTCGGAACAGTACTACATTAATTCAAGTCCACAGATAGACAGTGACTTATCTAGTGTGGCTATTTGTAACAAACTGACATACGGATCAGTTAAAGCCGAGGTTCTCCTAGAATGGTTTGAAGTACAACGTGTGTTAGGAGTGAAGACAATAATTGCATATACTTATAAACTGAACGAAAAAGCTATGGATGTATTGAACTATTATGAGTCTATTGGATTGGCAATTATTATTCGGGACTTTGATTTTCCAGCAAAAGGTAATTCAATTTTATTTTATCTCTTATTTTCCCAATGAAAATTGGAAATGCTAGTAACTAAGCATAGAAAAACACAATTAATACTAGGCTTTAAAAACAGTATTTTTTTGTCCGATTTTGCTTTTCGCCCGAAACTTTCGCATTAAATTCGACGCTTTTTTTGTCCGATGCGCGTTTTGTCCGTCGCTTTTTGTCCAATTATTTTTTTTGCGTTTAGTCCGTCGCTTTTTGTCCGATTTGCTTTTTGTTTATTAGGATATTTATTTGCTTTATATCCGAAATTTTGGCATTTACTTCGTCGCTTTTTGTCCGAGAATTTTCCTAAGTATGCGACGTAGGAATGAAATATTCTAAATATGCTTTCTATATGGAATTTAAGGTTTTTATAGGATTAAAGGAATCAATCCTTTATTCAACTGTTAAAAATATAAACATGACAAACCAATAATTATATGCGACGATACTTGGTTACAACAGACATTTCAAAATTCGGACTGGCTAATTGCTGTCGTCAGGAACAGACTTTGTGAGTAGTTTGTGCAGGAATGGCATTCATTAGTACAAAATTCTCCGAATGCTCTAAACTATAGATTATTTAAGAATAACTTTGAATTTGAAAAGTATTTGAATATTTTAGAAGATAAAGATATTTTTACACTATGTAAATTCTAACCTCAAAACTGCCGATAGAAACTGGGTGTTGGAACATACTGACAGGGAAATTAGAGTTTATACACAATACAATAATGGATGTATTGGAGATGAGTTTCACTATATTATGGAATGCCAATATTTTTTGTGAAAAAAGGAAACGACTTGTAAGTGAAAACAAGTAGACCAAATGTATTAAACATCAGTAAGGTTATGTGCACCACCGATAAAATAAAGTTGGAAAAATTGTGTAGATTTATTAGGATTATTAACACAGCAGTTGCTCTCTAGGCTTTTATAGTATTCCTTGGATTCATTTGTATAGAATTTGTATAAAGTGTATATAAAATGTATTTGTCATGTAAGTGTATGCATGAGCATTATGTATTTCTCTATACCACTGTAATATTTGGTTTATGAGAATAAAGACTCTTGTCTTGTCTTGAGACGTGAAGTGGACGGGGTTAGTGGGATTAATTAGTTTTGTAGTAAATTGATATTCAACATAGGGACACAACTCCTATTAAAAAAAGGTGCGAAATGTATGCACTTTGAAACAACCAGTTTAGGCAGAAAAACATCAACAGGGCGTCATTTATGCATTTTAACTGGGGGGGGGGGGGTTCAGGGGCTTACCCTTTATTAAAAAAATGTGGTAAAACTCGACAAATTATTTGTAGTTTTTATGTGGGGATAAAATTATGATAAGTTTTGTACTTTAAATCGATTCAAATCAATATTAAATGAATAAAACATTTTTATATGTTTCTATTTCCTTGAAATTCTTAACTTCTATGGCTGTTTCTGTTATCAAGAGGAATAGCTAAGGATATCATACCCAACCAAACTAAACGGTCAGAATAAATCTGTAAGCATCAGGTAAAAAAACACATTTCAGGACCCAACTTGACCACAGATAGCAACAAATGGTCATATATTTAATAATATCATATATATATCATAGTCAATATATATCATAAATAAATATATCATAATTAAATCGTTCTTTTGATTGACGGTTAGGTTCTCACTTACATTATTACGCACAACTTTTTCCACAGCCATGAAATCTGCAAGCTTAAGGTCAGAATGACATTATATGACCCAACCTGACCAAAGATAGCCATAAATTGTCATAATTATTAATCGCAACTATTTCAACAGCCATGAAATCTTCAAGCATAAGGTCATAATATTTTTTGACCAAACCAAATAACAAATAACAATATAGGTCAAGAAATTATTCATCAAATTTTACTATAGCTATATAACCATTGAGTGTCATTATTTCTCATTGCAACTTTTATGACAGCCAAGAAATTTGAGACATAATTCCCATAGCCATGATTAGTTATTCACAATAACCATTTTGTTTTCACTTTGAAATTTAAATATTTAAATCCATCAATCAATTTTCCCTCAAAATTAATAATCATGCTTCACGGTTAATCTAATATAAGTATTAGTCCCAAAATAAATCAAAAGACTCAAAATGAAGGCTGCTCCGAGCAGACCCATATTGAAAAGTATCTATAGAAATACAAAAGTTCTATAAGCCTCATAAAATGAAATTTCGGCATTTTTTTATTTTCATGATGAAATGCCTGACAACCGTGATTTACTTTCAGTTTCGCTAGAGTACAATCAGTTATATACATATTTTAATCTGAAAGAAAATTAAGACTGTGACCTAACAGTTCTTCTTGTAATTAAGAAAATGTAATGTTTTACAAAATAATGTGAGATGTTACATCGCAGTTTGAATAAACCGAAGTTTCCTGCATATTACGCAATTCCGGAACTTGCAGTTCTCACGCCGGAAATTAACATGGCATGGCAAAAATCGGAACCGGAACCTGCAGTTTTCATAAACTTTAAAATCTCATACGTCAGCGTGACTTCCAGATTGTTGACTTTAAAGCAACACCATCTGATTGCGCTTGCCCCTCTTCTTCATTCAATTATGGACACCTTATAACTGGTGACCTAGATATCGTAGACAACCTCAAACTACGAGATAACCTCTCAAAGTGTCCCATTTTCGTGAACCCAAGAAATCAACTGGAAGTATAACTTCAAAATTTTGATGGATGCAGTTGAGTACTATGCTAAGCTGTGGGCAAAGAAAGGAAAATAGGACATTGAGACATTGTCCAAGTCGATCCGGACCATAAATTTATTGTATGTGAATCGCACACGGCGCTTAAAAACAACAACGAAATCCAGAAATCCCAGTATATTGTAAAATCCCATCATGGATCCCATTCTGACCAACCTCCATGAAAATTACGTCCTTTTTCCTGTAGACAAAGCTTCTAAAACATACTGTCGAGTGTAAGAAATACTATCTCAACTGCCTTTTGAAGCAGATAGGCATCTACAGTTCATCTGCAAACCATACTTATACCCTACTACAATATCGAGGGACGCGATGTTAAAGATCAAATTTCACTTTTAGAGTTCTTTGGCATTAGAGCCGATGATGAAAACAATCAACTCCCTTGCATCTACTGGGTACCAAAACTTCATAAGAATCCATACAAATAGAGATTCATGGCGGGGTCGTCCAAATGCACAATTGAACCTCTTTCACAGATCCTCACTACTTTGTTCACCGCATTCAAAGATGGCCTGAAAAATTACTGTGACAAAGCTTTCTGAACGAGCGGCGTGAATCAAATTCTTGAAAGTTCCAAAGATCTCCTTAAACAGCTATCATCAACCAGTTGTACCAAATTGCCATAGCATTCAAACTTTTGATTTTGCTACTCTTTATACAAACCTGCCGCACGATAAACTGAAAACAGTAATTGCACCTTTTTAGTAGCAGGGAAAGACAAATCATATTTTGGTAAAGAACCACACTGTTTCAAATATGAGGTGCACTGAGACTAACGTAATCAAATTGTTACAATTTTTGATCAACAATAATTTTGTAGAATTTGGAGGTAGCGTTTTTCATCAGACAATAAGGATTCCTATGGGAACTAACTGTGCACCACTCCGAGCTGACATTTTTCTCTACTCGTATGAGGCCAAGTTTTTACAAAAAGAAAACAAAAACATATAGCTCAGTCCTTTAATTTCAGCTTCCGGTACATAGACGATGTTTTGGTTTTCTTAATAACCCAAATTTTAAGGAATATTTATATCAGATATATCCCAAAGAACTTGTAATTGAAAAACAACTGACGCACCTACCTAGATCTTTTGTTGTTTATTGACGACGATTGACGTTTGAAATCTAAGTTATATGACAAGTGTGATAATTTCAACTTCACAATTGTGAACTCTCCCTTTCTTAGCAGTAATATGCCTTACTATCCTGCCTATGGAGTTTCTACGAGGTCTGCTATTGATGTGTCGTCCGTTCAAATGGCAAGCAAAAGTGCGCAAAATGCAGCTTAACTCGTTTTTTTTTTTTTTTTTTTTGTGTCAGCAAAACCATAGGGAACATAGGTTTTATAGACTTGATATACAATGCCCAGGTTTGCAGAGGAGAACGATGTTTCTCTCATGAGTTAAACATGGATGCTGAGGTTTGTACGTTTTTCTACCTGGAACATCACATTTGTTGTAAGAAGGTCAAGTTTAGTTCAGAAGAGATATGTTTCCTAACATCAATACCTGTTTTTTTGCAAAGGAAAAATAAATTTCTCTGAGCAACCCATTTTGTTCATTAGATGCTGAGCTCACTATGTATTTCTGAAAAAAAACTGTAGTAAAGTCGAGTTTATTACTAGAAATCCTGGTTTTTGTCTTCCAGGAAACCTACTTTCCCAACAGCAAAACTGGTTTCTATACATTTTGGTTTATATGCTTGCATTATGTCCATCTCCATATTTCGTGGACGCTTATTATTATCCGACACTTTTAATTCGATTGCAAACAAACCTCAAATATTCGTTGACTTAGAATGCCTTGTGCATGTTTTTCTTAAACGTTTGACATGTTTTTTTTTACAGATATTGCCTTTTTTGCAATTGGGTTTTGTGAAATGAATTTGTGGTCGCTCCTCTACCTACATATCGGATCTAATTACAAGTAAACCAAAGTGGATTGCTGATCACATTGCATTCGTTTGCCAATGTATTGCATACAAGGCCAAATTACGCTATAAAATTGCTGCAACCTTTTTATTCTCATGACCCTTTTTGACTTAAATTTTGGAAAAATAAGTGGTTGGTGCCATTTCTCTTTCACTACCAATGCACAGATATGTAGTAAATGAAAAATTCTAAGACAAAGTCTTTTCAAATACATGGCGACTTCAAGAAGAAGAACAACATTGTTATCTTGCTTGGTTTTACAATATATATTAGAGATCCTGTGCATTTACTCCGTATCCTTTAAATGTTAGTTGCAGATTGGTGATTATCTGTCCTGCAGTATTGAATCTGTGAGAATAAGTTTCCCCGTGCGAGGACTGTAGCGCTCAATATAGCAGTTATGGTGCTTTGAGATCATTTCTAATATTGATACACTGTCATACTTTCACATTTTGGCATCGAATTTGTTGTAATTTTCAGTTTTTTTTTCTTGACATCTGCAGTGATTTAAATATGCCATAGACTAAATGAGTGCACTATGATTGGTTATATGTTGTGATTGTCTTCTTGTATAGTCTTTTTGTAGGACAACGATTGACAGTGAATGTAAGACAAATGTAAGATAAATACTAAAATATCGAAGTTTTTTTAGACTATGTTGACCTCATTTACCCACAAGAACTGAACTTTAATAAAACAAACAATGATTCTAAATAAAGCCTAATTCTCTATCTAATTATCATCATTGAATCAGGGGAAATAAAAGCTAAAATTTATGATAAAAGGGATGATTTTGATTTCATTCTTTACTTATTTCCCATTTCTTGATGGCGACGTTCCTGTAGCTCCATTTTATCTCAACTGGTACGATTCGCACGCATCTGTTCTACTCCTGACGACTTTAATGAACTTTAACTTTACTATCACATCCAAACTTTTTCAACAAGAATATAGATTTCATAAACTGACAAACAGTACAAGATATGAACATTTGATATGAAAATATAATGCGACTCGCAAACAGCTTATTACTTAGGGCATTTTTCGACCTCGTTTTTTCGGAAATGTTGTTAAAAATTTCAAAAGCTGAAAAAATCCGGAAAACTAGGACATATACAACATTTACATAATGGGGGTTATTGACGGGAAATTCTTCATGATTCCATTAAATTGGCTTTGGGAACCAGTGACCTGAAGATTTCTGCTATGAAACTGGCCTCTATCACTGATACTGCCGATGTCTACTGAAATATATGATGATTCTTTACCAAACCCTTCGGGAAGTTTAAAATTTGATTATTATTCCGTAGTGCAACAGTGTTTTACCAGCAGACTTGGCTTCTTAAACTAGCCGGCGAGCACTTCTTGGCCATTCTTTCTAAATTACTTCTTGTCTTATTCTTTCCTTGTTGGTAGTCTACCCCTTCTGCGTTTTTCGTACAATTATTACACTATAGGGAAACGGGATGGAGGAAGGGGAGTTTTGAATCCCCATAAACCAGTAAAATCTTACCGCTAGCTCTTGCAAGTGCAGTCCGGCTATCTTGAGTTCCTATCGGTGTCTTCCTTTATCTTTTGTCATTTTGTTGTGTTGTGCTGTTATATAATGTGGCATTTGATTGCAATTTTTGATCATTGTAGGTGTTTCCTGTTATCTTCTTCATATTAATAGGTCAGAGAAAATTTGTCAATAAACAGAGGAAAAGGTAGATTTGCATTGCAAGCAATAGCCGATGTCACCCCAGACTCCACATTCGATAATTCCACCTTGTTCTCAACCTCAAAATATACCTAGAAATCAATTTTCGTTGAAATCTGACAAAGTCGAAATTTACATATTTCGGCAGCCATCTTGGAAATGGCGCCCATTTTGTAAATTTTTGTCGCATAGATTCCATCCTCTCAGCTTACTTAACATTTATGTAAAATATGAACTAATATTCCTCTGAGGAGTTGCTATAATATAGAATCCCCAATTTTTCGACGTAAATTGGCGGCCATCTTGGAAATGGCGGCCACTTTGAAAATTTTTAAACGTTTTGGACAAACTTCAGATGGTGATGCAACTTTGTGCAAAGTTTGAAATCATTTGGTCCAGCCACTTAAAAATAATCAATCGGACAAAATTTGTGGAAGAAGAAGAATAATAATCAGAAGAAACGTAGAATAACAACATGTCACCCCGACTTCGTCTTGGGTGACATAATAAATCTGGCTAATCAAAAATGATGAGGATCCCTCTCATGCAAAACTCTGTCCCCAGTTGATTTCTGTTTTCCATTCAAATCATATTGCTCCGCTGGTTGACTATAAGTCCCCGAAAATAATCACCATATATAAACAGTACTTCGGCAACTTGCGATATCTAAATTAAAAAAAGTTAAATACTAAGGGGTATTTTGGCTTTTCCTGTTAGAATATATTGGTAATTTGTTCTCTATCAGTTTTAACACATTTTGAAGTGTATGGATTTCCAAACATATGATTTCCACTGAATGCATAAGTAGTGAAAATGACCATCTGAAAAATATTAATTTCAAAGTAATTTCGGTATTTTGTAATTTTGTAATTGGCTATTTGTTGTCGATCAGTTTTTAAGTGGAGTTTATGTTTAGATTTTAATTGCACTGACGAGACATAAGTTGTCGAAATGGTCATGAGCAGAAACTAAATTCAGTTTAAGTTGGTGTTTAGTTATTAACTAGATTTCTATAACTCATATCTACACTGAAGAGAAATGAGCATATGCAGAAACAAAATTCACAGTAACTTCGGTATTTTGTTATTTATTTATTGCAGGTTTTGGATACAAACACATTCCATTCAGACAATAAAAATCACGAAACAAGCTTCCAAAAAGCTGTACTATAACATTTTATAGAAAAACTGAACAAGTTGTTATATCTAAGATTACTCATTTCACAATCTGCAATTAAATTGTTTGATTTTATTTTCACGGAATGAAATATTCCCCATTTTTTTCATTTACTGTATAAAGCATATTTTTGATAACCAACATTTTTTTCTTAAGCTGTAAATTTTTTGACCTTCGAATTATCGGGAATATAAATTGTAACCAATATTTATAATCCTTACATTAATGCGCCAGCAGAAAAAAGTAAATTTTGTAAATGTGTTGCCGAGATATTCACCAAAATGGGGAAAAAACGTAAAATAGAGCATGTTCAATTTTATTTTAGTTTTCACCAATGCTCTGTTTCTATAACATCAGCCTACAAAAAGACAAAAGAAAAAAGTATTGACTTTTGTGTATCACTGAAATAGGGGATATCGACAAGGTATCCGTTAAATTTGCTTTGAGATCTAGTGACCTGAATATTCTACAAACGTACTTGCCTCTCACTGATACTGCCGATGGTTACATAAATCTATAATGATTCTTTATCAAACCCTTCGGGAAGCTTTGAGCTCGATTTTTCTTCCGTAGTACGACAGTGTTCTACCAGCACACTCATAAAAAAATTACTAAGTAATTTCGTATTACTTATTTCAAGTAATAGAAATACTTAAAATTACTTAAGCAATTACTGATAATTACTTACTAATTACTGACAATTACTTACAATTTCATAGTAATTACTTACTATTTCTTAGTGATTACTTAGTAATTACTTATTACTTATTTCAAGTAAAATAAATGCTTAGAATTACTTGAGCAATTACTTTGGATTACTTATTATTAACTTATTATTACCAACGAATTACTAAGTAATGTCTTATTTACCTTTTTTCAAGTAATTCAATTACTTATATTTACTAACCATTTACGATGCGTTACGTTTATTATATGTTCATCCAAGCAATGTACGAGTGTTTGGATTCTGCGTGATGAGCAAGGGGTAAAGTAAAGGGAAGAGCAATATACCAAAATTCAAGTCTCACAATCTATTGACAACTATGAAAATTAATGAACAATTAAGGAACCCGATTGCAGATGACCAAATTTTCTTGCCATTCTCCGGCACCAGGACGGTTACCATGCAATATGCAGTATTTTTCTTTTAAGTAATAATTAATTGTCAGATAATTAGTAATCAATATACAGTTTTAGTGTTTTTCGGTGACTAAAAAGTGATTATTAGCAAATCATTTGAAATTTGTAGTTTGAAAGGAAAATAAGTAATTCAAAATTACTAAGTAAATGTTTCCGAAGTGTTAAGTAAAAATACAGTACATGTAAAAGAACCATCAACCAAATAATACATACCTTTCATATTGCATGGTAACCGTGCTGGTGCCGGAGAATGGGAAGAAAATTTGGTCATCTGCAATCGGATTCCTTAATTGTTCATTAATTTTCATAGTTGTCAATAGATTGTGAGACTTGAATTTTGGCATATTGCTCTTCCCTTTACTTTACCCCTTGCTCATCACGCAGAATCCAAACACTCGTACATTGCTTGGATGAACATATAATAAACGTAACGTATCGTAAATGGTTAGTAATGTAAGTAATTGTTTTACTTGAAAAAAGGTAAATAAGACATTATTAGTAATTCGTTAGTAATAATAAGTTATAATAGGTAATCTTAAGTAATTGCTCAAGTAATTCTAAGCATTTATTTTACTTGAAATAAGTAATAAGTAATTACTAAGTAATCACTAAGAAATAGTAAGTAATTACTAAGAAATTGTAAGTAATTGTCAGTAATTAGTAAGTAATTATCAGTAATTGCTCAATTAATTTTAAGTATTTCTATTACTTGAAATAAGTAATACGAAATTACTTAGTAATTTTTTTTTATGAGTGTGCAGACTAAGTTTTTTTACCTACCTGGAATATTGACCAATCTTTAAAAATTACCTGTTGTTTTTTCCCTCCTTCAAAGATTGTAGTCATGGAAAGGATGACTGGCAATAAGACCAATATCGGACCCAAAAAACAAGTGTTATAAAAATAAAACTATGAGAAATATTAAATATTCTAATGTAACATTTATGTAACAGATCATTTGATTGGTTAAAACTGACCGTCAATTGCCTTGGACAAAGCAGGTTCCCTCTTTGGTCTGGTTACTTGTCAAATTACAACTACTAAAAATGTTTAAAAAGCACAAAATTATTACATCGCATTAACAGTGCATTATTTGAATAGTAAAGTAAGTGAGAACCGAACCGTCAATCTAAAAGCGAACAATCCAAGGACAATGGCAACACCAGAAACAAAAAAGGCAGAAAAAAAAACAAAGACACAACCTGGGTACAGCACAGAAAAGAAAAATGAAGACACTCACACACAAAGATGAACAACACGGACCCAATATAAAACCATGGGTGAGATCAGGTGCACCGGTAGAGTCAGCATCTCCTTCTTCTTATAAGACACCCGCCGTGTTGAACATGTCAAATCCGGTAGTAAAGTCAAATTCGGTAGGGGAAACAACAATTAAGCTTTAAAGGGAAAGATCTGTTGTCATGTGGGAAACAGATATCCCATAGCGGTCCACAAGATGATGATGTCGACCGTAAAACTTCTGGAGGGATGACTTCAAGTTTTGGGTAACGTACCCTTGTTGAAGTAGCCTATTTGTGAGCAACCGGGCTCTATCAAGGAAGTCACTGTATCGAACACAGGCTCTTGAATAGCGAATGAGCTGGGAGATGTAAACTCCATATGCCGGCGCTTTTGGGATGTTGCTACAAAGAAAAGGGAAGTTTAATATTGGATAGGTGAAGTCATCGCGTTTGTCATACAGCTTAGTTTGAAGTCTCCCTCTGTTGTCAATTTCAATGTACATGTATCAGCAACATAAGACAGGGATCTTACTCCCACTCATCCTTTGTCCTATCATTGTCTTATGAATGTCCAGGGACGTCAATCTCGAATTGACTGTCAAAAATACCCGTTTACAGGCACGCTGCGCCTGTAAACTGCATTGTAGTCGTCAATCTCCATATTTAGTCAATGTACATGTATCAGCAACATAAGACGGGGATCTTACTCCCACTCATCCTTTGTCCTATCATTGTCTTATCATTTGTGCTTAATAGGAAGTAATAATTACAGCTTTATAACAGCAATACAAATAATTTTGACATCTCACAACTCTTTCGCTACTAAATGGCTTATGGTCGATAAAAGAACTTCCTTGATAGAGCTTGGTAGCTTACAAATGGACTTTAAAAAAAAGGGTATGTTACCAAAAACTTAGAGTCATCACTACAGGAGTTTTATTCATCAAAATATTGTGGATCGCTTAGGGATATATGTTTCCCGGATGACAATAGATCTTTCTCTTTACGACTTAAATTTGATATTCCTCTATCGGATTCGACTTTACTACCGGGGTTGACATGTTCAACACGGCGGGTGTCTTATAAGAAGCAGGAGATGCTTACTCTACTGGTACACCTGATCTAAGCCATGGTTTTATTGGGTCCGTTTTGTTCATCTATATTGGTGTCTTCATTTTTCTCTTTTCTCCTGTATTGGTGCGGTGTCTTTGTTTCTTAGTGTTCCAGATGATGCTTTTGTCCATGTATTGTTCGTTCTTGTGACTGACGATTCGATTCTCATTTAATTTAGTACTTTTTTACAAATAAGTTGGTTTATCATTCCGTGCTATGCATTCAGAGATAAAGCCATGTCATTACTACTACAAATATGAAAAAGAAAGGAAATCGGGTAAATCGGGTCAAGGAGACAACATCCCACCTCCAGGTTAAAACGACCCAAAACAAAGTATCGAGGGGTCGCCGTACGGTCTTCAACACAATGAGAAACCCCACACCATGTAACAAGCCTTTAATGGCCCCCAAAATGGTAAAAAGGGAATAAATCAATAAAAAACCACTTCTAACAACCCAAATATCAAGAACCTACGAATAGTTCATTTTTGACACTGGTTGTCAAGTAAACTCAAATACACATGGTTGTAAAGAAAATCTTCCGTTAACAAATTCGAGGTACACATTTCATTAAGATTTTCCAGGTACGTTAATCAGAAATTCGGCACTTTGTTAGGAAAATGAATGAGCCATCTCATAAGTATTTTATAATTATCTGAATATAACAGGTTTTATCGTGATATATAATTACCAGACCCTTATGAGAGGTCTTGTCAAATATATTGTACTTATGTATTTTTATTGCTTTCAATTTAGATACCTTTATCCGTGACGTGGGTAATGAAACATGGTTGGCCTGGAATGATCTACACGTGGTTGTCTATGATTGCCAAGCACGATTGAATGGATTTAAATATGTGGCGATTATGGACAAGGATGAATTTATAGTTCCTACAAAAATAGCACAGTATAAATTTTCCATGAAAGCCTTTTTGGTATGCTACCTACTAACTAGAATATGAATTTATTTTACCATGATATTCTACGAACATACCTATAAGTGATTTCATACAACACAAGTTAAAAATTGATGCAAAGCATCAATTCNCCGCCAAATTAGGTCAAGTAGAGTGTATGTCTTGGAAATGTGTTATTGTACTTTTATAGTACACGAAATATAAGCTCTGACCTTAACTTTAACCAATCATTGAACCATGATATGTAGGTCACAGTGACGAACAAACTCTTGTTTAATTTTGTTTTCTTTCTTAGAGACATCTGCATGCAAGATAACATGATACTATCTGTTATAGTGCCTAAGATATGAACTCTGACCTAAATTCAATCAGTGTCAGTGGACCATGAAATTAAATCATCTTCCCTCAAAGACATCTGCATGTAAAATTGTTTGATCCCATCTCTAATAGTACATGACATATGAGCTGTCACTTAAACTCTTACTATATATCTAGGTCACTGTGGCCTGATTCTTGTCACTACTGCATAAGATGACAGCCCTTGACATGTTGAACATTTTTAGCGGGAAGGGATATCGGATATAATTTTGAAAGGGAACCACCCAAGGACCATCCCTGCCAAGTTTGGTCCAAATTGGCCGTGCTTTCAAAGGAGATGAAAATAAGAAAAGTTTATGATGGATGACAACGACGAATGCTTCATGGTGGCAATAGTTCACATGACCCTTTGAGTCAGGTGAGCTAAGAACCCCTTTTTAACAAATGGATTGGATTGTAATATTATATATATATTAGTATTATTAGTATTTCTT
>MJUU01018121.1:5958-43048 GCA_002080025.1 Modiolus philippinarum | reverse complement strand
GAGTAATTTAGATTTTAGGCATTTGAGATAATTTATAGTGTAGAACTAGTACAGCTGTAACAGTAATCATTACACAGCAGTCAAGTAATTTGACCCGTGTTTATACTTGATGGTAATTGAAGGTCATTATTGTTATTGTTTGGTTTTAATTCATGTTATTAATTGTTCTATTTTTATGATTTTTGTTATTTTTGTTAAAATGATCGGGATCCAAAGCACGCTATCTTGAATCACTTGACAGATTTTCTTTTGTTTTCACTCTCACTAATGTTGACCTATATCAATTAACCCATATCTGAGGCACACGTGTTTGGTAAAAAGATTGCGCCAGATACGCTGGTTCTCGCTTTATGTATTTATCATTTTTTTTATTATTTTTTTTTATGAACAACCAAAAATTAATAGTAATAACAATAATAATTGGAAACAATATGCAACCCCCAAAAACCATTGCAATTAAGGTAATCATGCATCTGCATCATGATATCCAGAAACACTCCTCCGGACATGTAACAGAAAAGTCAAGCAAGCATAACCCGTCTCCCTTGTCTTATTGATTTCCCTTTCACATTAGTTATAATATTAATGAAAATTAAATTAATAATTTTGTAAACAATTTTCTTGAATGAATAATTTAAAAATATTTCCTAACTTATTGAAAAGGTATCTTCATTGTAAAAGATTAGGACACATTAGATCGATTCTAATGGAAAACAAAAAACTGCTCCTGGTCACGTGCTCCTCCACTGAAGTTTCAAAATATCAAATGGAGGCGGCGAATAATTAAAGATAACTTTTGTCTAATGATCGTCATTTTTTTTAAAGTAAATCAATATTCTTAAAACAATTCAGATTGCAAATCGGTGATGGTTTTCATTTCCTAATAGTCATTTTTTAGCTGTTCCTGTTTTTAAAAGTTCAATAGCGGGTATTTGTCAACAGAAAAAAAAATCTGCCTTCAAAACTACAGTGTTAAGGGCATGTTCTTTCCTCAAGGCTACCATGTTACAGATATTTTCTCTAATCAAAACTATGTAACGAATATTTTCTGTCCTCAAAATCATAAAATAAGAGATTAATGGATTTATTCAATCCGTCAATTTTGCTATTGAAATTACATACTTTTTACGGTTCGATAGGTCTTTAAGATAATTCATTCTCTTCAAATAACTAAATACCGAAGTTACTGTGAATTTTGATTCTGCATATGCGCATTTCGACAACTTATGTCTCTTCAGTGCAGATAAAATCTAAACGTTTGGAAGACAATAAAGTCAAAAATGTTTAAAAACTGATAGAGAACAAATTACCAAATATGATCTAAATAGAAAGCCAATATCAGCTAAGGACAGAGCTTTGCATGAAGGAGAACGGATATTTATTTGTATTCAGATGCTATTACTGTCCCATTATCTACAAACGTAAAATTTTTACCTACCAAGGTGGATAAGGGGGGATTCTAAAGGCTGGGACGATTCTTTTTGCTAAAATGTGCTCAATTTCGTTCATAATGAATACACAAAATAGCAAAAAATGGACCTTCCCGTTGTTCAAGGCAGAATCTAGCAATGCTATGCTCATAATACCATGATATTCTTAGTAATTTTGTGTATTTAGTCCTCGCTTTTGTTGATGTTACATTTCTTTACTGATTCTGTTGTTTATACATCCACTCATAGCAATAAATAAGTATGTAAACTAAAAGCAAAAGCTTACATCAGAAATCAACTCTTTAAGTCATTGTAGAATGTTGATTTTGTATGAAAAATATATCAAAACTAATATTTTTGGTTTCATTGTGCATGAGCTCTTATCACAAAGCTTTTTTAAAGTGAACGACCACATTATTTATAACAACATTTTCCAATTTTGGACGAAGTGCAGAGAAAAGCCCTGAACTATTGATATTTTATTCATTTCATTTTTGATTAAAAACTTAGCCTCTGTCAAAGAAGTATTTGTAAAGTGCGTCTCATATAGCTACTTTTGGGGTGTAAGATATTAGTGGATATTCCGATTGACAGATGTAAGCCTGCTTTTGATTGGATGACGTTCCTTGAATGTCAACATATATTCGGAAAACTGCCAGGTAATATAAGAAGTCATGGAAATTGACAACGTCATTACATGAAAACAACTTGGTGAAATTGATAAGAATAACATTTTTCGCAGATTTCATTTCACCAGGGCTGTTCATCGGAATATATTGGTAATTCAGGTTACACACAGGGTATAAAGCGTGACATACTCTGGACGTTTATTATATATTCCCTTCGACTTTGCCTCAGGAAATATAACTAAACATCCAGGTATGTCATGCTTTGAACCCCGTCTGAAACCTGAATAACATATAATGTATTTATCGATACATTGGGAATATTGAATGAAATAGATACCCGTAAGGCGAATCCAATCGCAGTTAACAGTCATTCTATCTTTTATTATAGGTTTATTTAACAGTAAGTTGCTCTTCAAATGTCCGAGAATGAACAGAATCCCGTTTGCGATGTATCACAGGAAAAATTGCAAACCCGTTTTATATCCGTTTCTTCTCCGTTTTACATCCGTTACTTTATCTGTGAAACGGACGAATAGTACCACGTCTGTAAAACACCTGTAAGTTTACGGATGTTTCCCAGATGGTTAACACATGTAAAACGGATGTCACACGTTAAACATCTGTATAACATCCGTTTCACGGACATTACATTTGTGTACTAAACAGATGTTTTACGGATGTTCAAAAACACATGTTTTACGGACGTTTTTTAACGCATGTTTTACATCACATCCGTTATACACATGTAAATTGCCTGTAAACCCTCTGTTTGTAAAAACGTCCGCTTTACATCCGTTGCAATTTTTCCTGTGTATACCATTTTGTTTTCGAATTCACGGCCAGTCTGTAATATATCTGCATACGAATAGAAAAACAGATAAAGAGAACAGAGGAAATAGTAAGATCAAAAATATGTATTAAAACACGAAAAACACCAGCAGTGTAAAACTTACAAAACTGCAGAAATCTTAATGTGGTCCGAAAGGGCCAGCTCGATCTGCTACAGATCTGGTATCATTAAACAGTCAGCTCCTACATAAATGCCATATTCTAACCCTTCAAAAATTAACGGTTCTAACTTTATATTTTAAGGATACTGTATTTACGGATAAAATTGCCAGCATAACAATGATGACTGTCCAGCATATAACATCTTGGGGACCATCTAACAATGTCAGCCAACTATACATAGAACGATACACCAATAGTACAGGCCCCATTAAAGACAGAATCAAATACATATACATGCCTACTCGTGTACAAACAGGGCTGGCAGATGTTCATGACAATGTGCCAGAAAAAGGATACTCAAGGTAAATAAAACACAATATATTTATGATATTTTGTATCAATACATAATTTGTAAAGCTTCGATGGAAACCAAAAGACAAACACATTTCGTGAAGATAAACACTTTTATGCAGAAACGTCTAATATGACTTAAAATATAGCAACGTGTTTTGGGAATAGGGATAGAAGTATGCACAAGTGCTTGAAGTGATGTGATTGACATCAAATTAA
Source organism: Modiolus philippinarum (assembly GCA_002080025.1). NCBI lineage: Eukaryota > Metazoa > Mollusca > Bivalvia > Mytilida > Modiolidae > Modiolus > Modiolus philippinarum. Next base: position 39,468 of record MJUU01018121.1, on the reverse strand, counting down.
AATTGTTCACTCTCACTGCTTCCGAAGTGCTGCTCGAGTTAAATGGTGGTTGACGTAACCTGAGGCACTTAGCTGCTTTCATATTTGAAAAATTTCTCTAAAAAAGGTGTACTTTTACCAGATTAAAGAAACTATGCATACTATTACACCCCAAAAATACGTATTATTGAAGCAAACTTTAGTACCAAAAATGTGTTCCATAAATTTTACCTGTTTCTTAGTAGTTAACCGTAATGTGCATGTTTTCAGGGTTGACGACTTAAAAAACGAATGCAACTATAGAAAAGGTAAATAAACACAAATTTGTTAAAATATTTCATGAGGAATGTAAAGATTTCGATTGATATCTCTCAAATGCCAACTTTCCTCTATTTAAGTCAAAAACAGCGATGTAGATTTATTTTCTGAGGCGACCTTGGTGTGTGTATATAAACAGCTATGCGGTATAGGGTTTATTTATCTGCGACTTTTTGTTTATGTAGTTTTGGTTAATGAATTTAAAATAATAAAAACCAAGCTCTATCAACTTTATTGCCTTAAATTTTAAGAAATTTGTTATTATTATGCTACTATAAACGGGTTTTAACAGTGGATACAGATTATACCGATTTAAAATAAGTTACTGCAAATTCAAAAATTAAAGTTATTGAAAAGGAATCGCCATAAAAATGTGCGTATGGCAAGCTGTTGGGGAATTTATTCTCTGTTTTTAATATCAAAAATGATCTTTTTTAATATCTTAAAATATTTTTTTTATTATTAGGCAATAATTTCTATTAATAAAAAATCGTCGGATTTTCTTCTTTTAAAATGAATTTTCAAACATTAAAAAATGATTTTTTTAATATTACATATTCAGTTTATTTATTTTTAATATTGAAAAGGTATTTTTTAAATATTAAATAATCATCTCAGTTTTGGGTAATATAAAGTGATTTTTGAAATTTGTTAAATTTATAATATTAAAAATTCATCACGTATGAAATGTTTAGTAAATATGAAAACGGCTAACGGCTAGAAAAACGAGTTTTCGGATTATGACATCTAGATTTTGCTTTGGGATTTCAATCAAAGATTAAGACACCGATCTCACTTCCTTATACTTGGTACCAAAACTACACAAATGTCCATACAAACAACGGTACATCTCTGGATCTCCAAAAGGTTCAACAAAACCCCTATCTAAGCTTTTAAGCTCCATCTTGACAGCCGTAAAATACGGCCTTCAAAAATACTGTGATACTAACTTTTCAAGAAGTGGTGTAAAAGAAATGTGGATATTAAAAAACTCTTAAGATCTGCTTGAAATCCTTAAATCAAGATCATTATCGCATTGTAACAGCATTACAACTTTTGACTTCTCCACACTTTATACTACCATTACTCATGAACAACTGAAAACTGGACTGAAAGACATAATTCATAGATGTTTCTCCCTTAAGAACGGCGAATAAAGATATAAGTACATTGTCATAGGCAGAGAACCAGCAAACTTTGTGAAATACGACACAGAATCACAGAAAAATACACGGAGGAAGAAGTCAGTGATAAAATGGTAGTTTCTGATTGACATTATATTTGTCCAGTGTGAAGGATTTGTTTTTCAACAGACCATCTGAATTCCAATAAGCACAAACTGTGCTGCTGTTTTATCCGATCGGTTTCTCCACTCTAATGAGGCAGAATTCGTTGAAGGGCTTCTTCAAAATAAAGACAAAAAAAAAAAAAAAAAACTGGCCCAGACCTTTAATTTCAGCTTCCGTTATATAGATGATATTTTATAACTAAACAACCCTCGCTTTTAGTAATTTTCTTCATCTCATTTATCCAGAAGAGCTTGAAATTAAGGTTACTACAGATACTTCCACATCGGCCTCGTTCCTTGACCTTTATCTTGAAATCTTGAAACAGGGGTAAAAGGCATCACTACAGAAGTTTTACGGCCAACATCACGATCTTGATGATCGTTACGGGATATCTGTTACCCAGATGACAACAGACCTTTCTCTCTACAACTAAAGTTTGTTTTTCCTTTATCGGATTTGACTTTAATAACGGAGCTGACATGTTCAACACGGCGGGTGTCTTATAAAGAGCAGGAGATGCTTACTCAACCGGTACACCTGATCTCAACCATGGTTTTTATTGGGTCCGTGTTCTTCATCTGTTTGTATGTCATCATTTTTCTTTTTTGTCCTGTACTCAAGTGGTGTCCTTGTTTCTTAGTGTTTCCTATGTTGTCTTTGTCCATGGATTGACATCCTTTTGACGGACGGTTCGATTCTCACTTACTTTTAATATAATTGCAAAACTATTATAATAAATATCAGCTTTGCCACCTCTTGTTAAGCGTTTAATGGATATCGATTGCGTTACCAAAGCAGCATATTTTTGATATTTAAAAGATCAACTTATCTTTACATCTTCCAACCAATTTTTACATATTTGAACTTATTTTTTACATCTCTATAGGTAGCACGGTAGTATTTATTTTCCCATTGCCGACAATAGTAAGATTTTGCAATATTTGGCCACTTTCTAAATTTGATCAGGGTTCAGAAACTGCAGTTACCTAAAAGACTTCCATGCAAGATTTAAAAAATAAATGCAAATCGCCCTTATATCTGCCTTGGTTTTGGGCTAGCTCCAGCTGAAGTAAGTGACCCCTGATTTTCACCCTTTGCCGCAGTCAAAAGAATAAATATTAAAAAACCCATGAAAAATTTACTGCTACACTTATTGAAAACCTTTGCTTTCTGATATACAATACATTTATCTCAACCACAGACTTCAGTATATTCAGTTGAGAAGGGTACACAATTTGGCAATCTAGTGCCAGGAAATAAATACTACCGTGCCACATATTAACTAATTCGCTACTTAAGGACCAGTGGTTGATATAGTGACTATGATAAGGCTCGGTTTCTTACAAATAGGCTACTTTAAGGGGTATGTTAAATATTACTTGTAGTCAACCCTACAGAAGTTTTACGGTCGACATTGCGATCTTGTATTTCCCAGATGACAACAGATATTCTCTTTCACACTGAAGTTTACTTCTCCTCTACCGGATTTGACTTTACTGCCGGTCATGTTCAACGCTGTGAATGTCTTATAAGAAGCAGGAGATGCTTACTATACCGGTGCACCCAATCTCAATCATGGTTTTATCAGGTGTCTATTGTTCATTTTTGTATGTGTGTTTTTCTCCATTTTCTTTTCTGTGCCTTGCTGATGTTGTCTTTGCTTCTTTGTTGTTCTGATGATGCCATAGTACTTGTATTGTTCGTTTTAGACTGATTGTTCGGTTCTTACTTTATTTTAACATTAAAAGCTAAATCTGGTTTATTCAATATTAAACATTGAATTTGATGCTTCGCATTAAAAATGATTTTTTTTTTTTTAATATTAAAAATTATTCTAATATAAAAAAGACTATTTTGAAATATTAAAAAGGATTTTCTGGTATTAGAAAATACATTTGTAATATTAATAAATCAGTTTTATTTTCTGATATCAAATCATGAATTTCTCATATAAGAAAAGGGTTTTCTGATATCAAAAACTAAAACATATTTTTTAAATATTTAATTACGCCTTTTTAATATAAAAAAATCGATTTTTAAAATCAAAATTGATTTTTTAATATCACATAATATTTTTTTAACATTAAATAATATGTTTTAATACCTTATATTTTTTGTATATAATAATATTTTTTAATATTGAAAATTATTTTATTGTACCAAAAATTATTCTCTTAAAGTAAAAATCATTATTTCATTTAAAAAATATTAATAAATATATGATGATAAAATTCCCAAGGGATATATATGCATTAATTTGTGAATTGACATACAATATTATAAAATTGTGATAAAGGTTAGCATCTACTTAGCAACAAAAGTGTGTTTTCTCAAGATTTATGAAATTTTGCATGTAGCTTAATTGTCATAAATTGCAATGTTATAGAAAATATCAAATTACAGTTTATATTTTGGAAATAGGACCAAATAGTCCATGCGTATTGAATGCAAGTAAAAATGAACATCACGATTTTTCACTTATAAGGAAAAAGGGTATATAAATTTCAAATAATATGAGATTCGAAATTATGGAAGGAAAATAATTATATTATTTCAGTGTCATTGCATAGTAATTAACGATTTATATATGTTGTGATGGTCAGTAAGCTCGACATTTAACCCATCTTCTACCTGCCAATACAGAAGTGAAATATGACTTAAACAGACCCTCTTGCCTTAATTCAACTATTATTGTTATACTGGATGTATATTTAGTCTTGTTAAACCCACAATGCATCTGAATACAACAGTCACAGTCTCGAGTTACTTAAACCACCAATTAACTCGAGACACACTAGGGAAGCAGTGGCTATTTTGACGTACATGTAGATAAACACCATTTTTGTTACGCATTCGGTCAAGCACTCGAAAAGTAGATAAAGTGGGTATCATTTTTGAGGCCATAATTGAACGTCAAATTTTGTCATCTTTAACTCGTAAATAATGTTTAATCGAAATGCTATGCAAAATATCGTTAAAAATCTAACTGGATTTTAACTATTTTTAGTAATGAAATTTATCGGCATAAATTTGAATAAAGTTTTCTTGAAAGTAAAACATATTAAACAATAATATTGTTAATAACAGCGCAACATTACTATATATTTGTTACAGTCAATTCAAGCAAGATTAAAAATCTTGAGCTGTATGTAATCCAGACACAAAGTCATATGGAAATAAAAAAGTTAAATATTCTAAAAACCTATATTAAACCAACGTAAATGGTAAATAATAAGCATTCATATACATACACATAATCATACTAGAATCAATTTTTAATTATTGGGAGCCAGGGGTTCCAGAAGATTGCAATTTCCACTGATGACCCATTTTCACAAAAATATGTCATTCAAAATAAAGATGCTCTATACTATAGTTCTTGCAATCATTATTATTTATTTCCGTAAATCTTTTATCTGAAATAAACAAAATTCTAAAGATTTGCCTAGAGAAAAAAACATTTTTTCTTTACATTAGAAATCTTTTTTTTTTTTTTTGTTGTTGTTAGGTAAAGCACTATACATGTTTTTAGATCCTTTCTTATATTACAAATTGGATTGGGAAGGAAGGAACCTTGAACTTTTTTAAGTTTTTATGCTATTATTTAAGTTACGGAAGAAAGATTTTACAGAGAATGTTATTTCATTGTGTAATAGAAAGTTTGTATTAATATCGTGTTTTTTGAAGAGACATAAGTTGTCGAAATGCTCATATGCAGAAATTAAATTCACAGTAACTTCGGTATTTAGTTATTTGTTACCACTGGGTCGATGTCACTGCTGGTGGACTGTTAGTCCCCGAGGGTATTCACCAGCCCAGTAGTCAATACTTCGGTGCTGACCCGAAAGGCGATTCTATTTGGAACCCTACAATACTAAATTTTTGTAAATTTTGTTGAAAACTAAGGAGTATCTCCCTCATGCACAGCTCTGTCTTTGCTGATTTTGGCTTTACATTTAGATCATATTGGTTATTTGTTCTATATCAGCTTTAAAACATCTTTGAGTTGATGGTCTTCCAAACGTTTATATTTTATCTACACTGAAGAGACATAAGTTGTCGAAATGCACATATGCAGAAATTAAATTCACAGTAACTTCGGTATTTAGTTATTTGAATATCTTGATCATATGTGAAGAAATTTCCATCCTGACTTAACAAGTCAAACACTCTTTTCCATCCAATTATTAAAGGCTAAAATTCATCTTCATTAGGGGCCAATGTAAAACATAGTTTTTGTATCAATGCATGTATTTTCTGACATAGAAAATAATAAGAAGACCTAAGAATTACTCTTCACTTACCTTCTTATTCATGTAAGTTTTAATCACTTTATGCATTTTACTATATGTAAAAATTTCAAACATTCTTATTTATATATATTGCCTTTTTACCTCATAGTTAGGACAATCCGTTGACCTAAAAAAAAAAGATTTAATACAAAAATGAATTAATGGATACGTAGGTAAAAAACTAATAATCCCTATTTAAAGACCTGTTATGAGCATTTATTTTGTTATTCAAGACACTTTAATTCTTGTAAATGCCTTGGACTATTCCATCTTTCTTTTGTCTTTCGATTGATTCTCTCGATTTAGAAGCACTTTAACTGATCATTCTTTGTAGTTCTTTAAGAGTGGACGTTACAAAACAACGGCAGTAGAATACCGAGGGAACAAAGGAAGTGATGATAACAAAAATCGAAATCCAAATACATGGCAAAAGCATAAACAAAACAATGACAGACCGCCACAATGAACGAAAAAATAAAACTGAAGACGACATTAAGAACTAAGGCACTCATAGTGTGAACCCCTATGAAAACCGGGAGTTACATCAGGTGCTCCGGACGGGTACGCATGTTCTGCTCTGCTAGTGGCACCCGTCACATTATCAGTGAGTCAATCCAGGGTTGAGTCGAAATCGGTCATGTCAAATCCGTGAATACGTGAAATCTAGCTGAAAGTGTCCGTTTTCATTTGGAACACAGACTCGTCAATGATGTCATGGTGACGGCTATAAAATTTCTGAAGGGATGAAAGTAACAAAGGCTGAACAAATTCCTGGCTAAGTAGCTTTTGGGACAGTTTTTTGCTCTATTCAAAATATCACTGAATATACTACATGCTCGACAGTAACGAATCAGTTGTGAAATGTACACTCCATAGGCTGGAGAGGTAGGTATCAGGTATATTGCTGCTCAGAAAGGGAAAGTTCAAAATTGGGAAGTTAAAGTCATCATGTTTGTCAAATAGCTTAGATTTCAAACGTCCAACTTCCTCAATGTATATTAAAACATCTAGGCACGAAGCTGAAGTAGGCGTATCAATAGCCTCTTTAATTTCAAGCTCATTTGGATAGATCTGGTGTAAATATTCCTTGAACTTTGGTGGATTATTAAGAGAAACTTGGCCTCATATAAGAAAAAAAAGGGAACAGCAGTTAGCTTCCGTGGGAATCCTGATTGTCTGTTGAAAACGCGTCCTCAAAATTCGACAAAAATATTGTCTAGTAAAAATTCCAACATCTCCATTACGTTATTCTCTGTTAACTTCTTGTTTGACTCAGTGTGGTTCTTAACAAACATGTTTTGTCTTTCCCTACTACTAAATAAGTGTATCTGAGTTCTCCGTTTTTAGTGCAGAAACATTGATGTATCAGATCAAAAATTACTGTTTTCAATTTATTGTGTAGCAGGGTAGTATAAAAGGTAGAAAAAAAATCAAAAGTTTGTATGCTATGGCAATGAGTGAGACTGCTAGAGGATAGCTGTTCATGGACATCTTTGGAATTTTTTTAGAATCTAATTGACAACGCTGGTGGAGTAGACCTTATCCCAGTATTTTTTCAAGCCATCTCTGACTGCGGTCAATACAGTAGGAAGGAGCTTGGAAAGTTGCTTAGTGGTGCATCTGGAGGACTCTGCAATGAATTGCTGTTTGTATAGGTTCTTACGAAGCTTAGGGACCAAGTAGATGTAGGGGATCTGATTGTTGTCATCATCCGCTTTGGTGCCAAAGGATGCTAAAACAGAGGTGTGATTTTCAATAATCTCTCTCTTGATAGTGTAGTGGAAGTATAAGTTGGATTTCCTGATGAACTATAAATACTCATCTCCTTAACCAAACAGTCAAGATAGTGTTTCTTACATACAAACAGTATGTTGTTAGAAGCTTTGTCTGTATGGACAATGAATTAATTTTCGTGGAGGTTATCTAGGGTTTTTCTAACCAGGGGATCTTAAAAAATACTCGGATTTATGAATTCCATTGATGTTTTCAAACGCCGAATACGATTCACAATTAATGACTTAATAGACCTGGTCCAGTCGGACAGCGTCTCGACATTTTTTTCTTTATTTTTTGCCCACTTCCTCGCGTAGTCCTAAGCTACATCCATCCAAATTTTGAAGTTGTACTTCCAGTTGAGATGATTGGGTTCACGGAATTTGGGATTTTTTTTAAAGACCTCTCGTAGTTTGATATTGTCTATAATATCTAGATCACCGGTTATGACGTGTCAAGTCGCACTTTAATTGAAGGGGAAGTTGAGCAAGCGCAATCAGGTGATTTGTCTTTGAAGTCGTCAATTTTGAAATCACGCAATACCCTTTTGTAGTTGAAAATGGTAGTTGCAATGGGTTTAGTGTAGGAGTATGAAATAAGTGGAACAGCTCGATCTTTGAAGGCAGGTGGAATATTTGATGTCACTGTTTTACTGTGTAGAATGTTGGTGAGATTTAGGAAAAACGATTGGAATTCTTAATGACTTTAGAAAACATTATTTAGGATATTATTTTAGTATATACATTTTTTATTGCTGAAAAGTCAAACTTACTCATTTTCTTAATTTCCTTGCGATGATGTTCACTTTGTAAATAACAAAATACCGAAGAAACTGTAAATTTATTTTCTGGATATGCGCATTTCGACTACTTATGTCTCATCAGTGCAGATCAGACCAAAACATTTGTAATTCCATTAACCGAAAATCGTGTAAAAGCTGATGGAGAATAAATGAGTACACTACTGTTTTCTCATGTCTTTATTCAACATCAGAAATGATGGAGATCTGAAACAAGGAGAATACTGTTAGTTAGCATGTAAACAAAGAGAACAGAGCTTAATGAACTAGATGATTGTGTCATGTAAAGTTTATATTCCTCTATCCCCCACAAGTCATTGATATGTCTCTAGAGAAATTTCGATGAAAAAATTTAGTCTTATGAACTAACTACACAAACTCGGACTAGAATGAAATGTGAAATGCTCCTGTTTTCACTTATACATAAACAAATCAAATGCTAATAAATCTAAATCGGCCTTCATAGGGTAGACTGCCCTCCAGCCTGGGGATTATTCTGCCCCAACGTTGTAAATGTAATCACGTAACCATACAGATTCCGTCTTTTTTAGTTTTGAACGTCTCGGTGTTGTAATATCAGCATCAGGATTAGCTTGTGAATCTTGATTTTGCTTTGTTTGAGGTTTTGGCGTTGAATCATTAGATTGCTTATCAGATACACCTTGCGTTGGCGGGGATTGCATTGGCTCTGGTGAATCATTCACGGAATGATCAATGGTTTCATTGTCTGAACTGATTTTCATTTGATCGGTGTCCATTGTCGATTTTGGTATATCCAACGATGGCCGAGAGGGCATTACAGGCGTCTGCGTGCCATCAGGTTTCAAACGTTCGTGGTGCTTTTTGGACACTGGCAACTTGTTTTCATATTGTTTTGCTTGGAGAATTAAATCGTCATCAATTGTCGGTTTCTCAGGTAGTGCATTTACGGGTACGTATTTACGAAGAAACTTCCTATTTCGCAGTGTGACTCTCCCAGAGCCATCTAAACGGATCACATACTGATCAAATTGACGTACTTCTACGACACATTCTGTTTTATCCCATTTGTGAGGATTTGGTCCGATCTTATTTTGGATTATCACACAATCTCCCACTTTCAAGGGTGGGAGGTGCTTTGTATGTTCGGATAATCTCTCAGAAATTTTCAAATGCCTGTTTCGTAATGCATCCTCTCTTTTCAACAGAGTGTCATGCCATGTGTCATGAGGCCTGTAGCGCCCAGGAAGAATGGGAATGAAGTCACGAAGAGGCCTTCCAAAAACGCACATTGCTGGAGACAACTTAGTATCTCTGTCTGGAGTATTGCGATACTGCAACAATGCCCGCTAAAATTTATCAGTGTCGAGTTCTCCATTTGATCCTGTATTGTCGCTAATCATTCGTTTGACCGTTTTAACGCCTATCTCCGCTCGACTATTGCTATGTGAGAACGCAACAGATGATAATCGATGGCTGACACCCCAGGTTTTGAGAAATTGTCTAGTAGCTGATGCCGTGAATTCAAGTCCTCCGTCTGAAGAAAGTTCATCAGGAATACCATATGTTACGAAGGACCGGCGTAGAGATTCAACAAGTACTTGTGCGCCATTGTTTGCCCTTTCGACGATAGGCCAGTTTGAGTATCTGTCAACAATTACAAGGTAGTTGATGCCTTTGTAATGAAAGTAGTCAGCACATGCACATTGAAATGGATAAACAGGGTACACAGGAAAAGTTGGCGGTGCAGATGGCTGTGAAGGAGCCATGCGATTACATTGAGAGCACTTGTCTCGAAGAGTTGTGATTGCAGTAGTGATCCCTGGCCAGAAGACAGATGATTCGGCTCTGGACGTCATTGAAGAAACTCCTTGGTGAGCTGAATGTAGAGTATCCAAGATGTTTGGCCGAAGAGCAGGTGGTATGACGATCCTGTCTTTATACATAGCCACCCCGTCGATTGTGTAAAGATCTTCACGAAACTGATAGAAGTCTCTAATTGGTAATGGTAAAAAGGTACGTGATTCCGGCATGCCCGACTCAATCATATCAACAAGTTTGACCATGTTTTCGTCACTGCTTGTAGCGACGCGAATTGCATCCTGAAAAATGTCATTGTCAGTCGTAGACCCATGTGTTTCGTTGTTCCTGATCATAGCAAGTATGTTATGGCTGATTTCTCGGAAGTCCGTTAGAACAGGTTGTATGTTACTGTCGATTGATGCTACGTCGTCCTGTAGATACATTTCTTCTGGGTTAACAATTAGGTGACGAGACACCGCATCCGCAGCTTTATGTTTTGCGCCAGGTATGTGAATCATTTTGAAATTGTACCGTAATGTTTTCTCTTTAAAATTTCGGAGTCTAGCGTTTGATATGTCTTCAAGTGATCTGTTTCCGAATAGTTTGAGTAAGGGCTTGTGATCAACAGCAATTGTAGGACTGTCGCAGCCTAACACAAAATACCTAGATTTCTCTAGCGCATCAACTACAGCCAAGGCTTCGCCTTCTACTGGTGCATAGCGTGACTCTGCACCGTGTGTAAATCGACTCCCTACTAAAGTTATCTTCCAACCGTCTGTGCAACAAAACGGTAATGTCTTCAGGCATTTACAATGTATATGAAATAGCCAGAATCCTATTCCAGTTTTGGACCAATCTGTGGCAAGACATGTTGGTTTTGATTTGTCGAATATGCGGACCCCTTCCTCAATTTCATTTACTATTACTGCTTGATTCTTGGACGATGCTTTCTAGATTGTCATTCCATGTAAAGGGTGTTCCAGGCTTTAATAGTTGACGGAATGGTTGCAGTCGATCAGCCATACTGATTGCGTAAGATACCTGGTTGATGAGACAAAACCAAGAACGAATATCTGTGATGTTCTTAGGAGTGGGAAAGTCCATTATTGCTTGTAGGTATTTTCTACATGGTCGTACACTGTCATTTGTTATCTCGAAACCTGCGAATTCGACTGTGTCCTGTGCAAAAGTGAATTTATCGGGGTTAAGTGTGATTCCATGTCGACCACATATATCCAACCATTCACAGGCTTGAAAAAAGCTGTCTTCAATATTGTTTTCCCAAAGAAGGAAGTCATCAATGCATTTCGTTTTGTGCGGAAAGTCAGAGACGATCTCATCAAATCGTCTGGTGTCACCATCACCAGAAGCAATATATCCTTGGGGTGCGGTTTTATATCTGTAGCGTCCCCATGGAGTAATGAATGTGGTAAGGTGTTTGTCTTTGGATCGCAGTGGAACACTGTGATACCCATTCCAAGCGTCGAAAACTGTTTTTTTTCTTATTATTTGGGATGGATCTCGCCTGATAAAAGGGAGACATTGTGTGGTGTGTTTCTCTGATAGCATGTGCATTGAGTGCTTGAAAATCAACTGTACGTCGGGGTTTCCCATTCTTTTTAGGACAGACGACCATCCTGTGACACCACGTTACTGGTTCTCCCACAGGTACAGGCTCAATAACACCGAGTTTGACGTCTTGGTCTAAGCCTGCTTTAACATCATCTTGCAAGTGTAATGGCACTGGAATGGGTGTGTGGTATGCTACTGGTGTAGCATTAGGGTCGACCATTAACTTTAGTGGTGGACCTTCCATCATTGGCAACGGCTGATGTTCACATGTGTTGAAAGTGCTGGATTTGTACTATTCCAATAAGAATTGTTTTAGTCCTGGGATATTCTCTTCAGTAGGAGGTGGTGGCAGTTTTGATGGGAGTGGTGGTGGTTTTTGTCTATTTGTGCATTCACACTCCACATTCACATTTGAACATTCATTGTCTGTTATACAGCCGCTTATTACTCCAACTCGAGGGAATTCCTCGGATATCATACCGAGCGCAACACACGCTTCCTTCCTGAGGAAAAACTTGTCTGAACTGTCAGTAACATAAACAATCTGGCGTGTTTCAAATGACTTGTGGTTGGTACCTTTCCCAGTTAGTCTCAATATAACGGCTCCAAGAATATTGATGCCCTTGTTGTTTGCGGCGTGCATTTTCATGTTTACACGAATTAGGTCGTCCTTTGTCATACCAAGTTTGTGGATGATTTTGATGCCCGCAAGACAACTTTGACAGCCAGTATCGGCCATAGCGGAGACCACCGTTGTTCTTGGCTTTGGTGTTAAGGTATGCTCGAATCCTAGCTGCATATAGTCCTCTTTCAGAACACTAAGGGACAGATTTATGAATGGTTGTGGTTGAGATGGTTGTTTTATCCATGTGTCGGACATCTGGTTATAGAGATGATGATCTAGACACATTGATCTTTTGAAACTGTTCTTAGAGTCTGAGAGTGAACAGAGAGCATCAAATACGGCACCCTCACATTCTTCCATTGACGCCTGTTGTTTCTCCGATTTAGATTTTGTTTTTGCTCTGCAAGTTGTTTCGAGATGGTTGCTTTCGCCGCAGTGTTTACAATTATTTCCGTAAGCAGGGCATTCCTTCTTTCGTATTTTTGGTTAAGTAAAGTAACAGAATACTCAACTGATCAGCTGCCAAAGAAGTGATAAGGGACAGACAAACTGAAGAGCTAATCATGAGAGATGATTGACTTACTCATGACATTGTATGAATATCATATATACCTGTTGTTTCTAAATAAGATCTCCATCATAAATGAGTACACTACTGTTTTCTCATGTCTTTATTCAACATCAGAAATGATGGAGATCTGAAACAAGGAGAATACTGTTAGTTACCATGTAAACAAAGAGAACAGAGCTTAATGAACTAGATGATTGTGTCATGTAAAGTTTATATTTCTCTAGAGAACAAATAAACAAAAGGATCTAAATAGAAAAAGCAAATTTCAGCTAAGGACAGAGATATGCATGAGGGAGATATCCGAGCTCCTTTAATTTAAAAGAAATTTTGTAAAGTTTGGTTATTGAAAGTTTCAATACATTTGGTTTTTTAGGTCAATGAATACTTACCATAGTATTTAACAGAATTTTAATTTAGGAACAATAATTAGATATCTTATTCACCAACTTTTGACTATATGAATCTAACACCGGTGAAAAGGCAAGATCAAGAAATCTCAGACACCCAAGGGTAAGATTTCAATTTTTCTCTGACGAGGCTTGCCGAGTCAGAGAACCATTGAAATCTTACCCGAGGTAAGATTAATCAAAAGGTTGACAATGAGAATGTTTTAATAAGTCAGTTAAAGCAAAGAATTCTAGATACATTTTTAAGTCAGGTTAATAGCTTTTTTGATGAATCAAGCAAATGTCATCTGTATAAGTATATTTTTGATACCCATGAGTTACAGTTCTATCTAGATAGACCGGTGAATTATATTTACAAACCTTTAATCTGTAAATATCGTATTTGTGCTCATAACCTTCATATAGAGTCTGGTCGTTATTATAATATTAATAGAAATGATAGATTATGTACATATTGTAATCAGAGAGAGGTGGAAGGCGAATATCATTTCATGTTGGTATGTAAAAAAATGGAAACTTAAGAAAAAGATATATTAAAGAGTATTATTGGAGATATCCGTCCTCATTTAAATTGATACAACTGTTATCTGTTCATAATATCAAAGAGCTTAACAATTTATGGAAATTTATAAAACTTGCTGAGACTTTATGCAATTAATATTGATGTTTTAATATTCATTATCATGCTCTGTATATTTCATATTTTATTTATTTGTTTATATCACTGTATAAACAGTTTGATCATCCATGCAAAACACAGACTGACATTGTGTATATATTACAATGTTTTATGTAAATTGGTGCTTTATATGAACCTCATTATGTTATACAACCTATAAGCTGTATTTGCTTTTGGTAATAAAGTTTATATATATATTATAATCAATAAAGTATTTATTGTCTTTTTCTCTGTTGCCGTTTTTACCATGTCTTTAGATTTCGATTTTTGTGGTCTTCGCTTCCCTTGTTCCTTCGGTATTTTTCATTCGTTGTTTCGACGGGGATATGTTTAATTTTTTGGATGTTGAGGGGAGGAAAATCAAACACCAGTGAGAGGGTCAGAAATAAAAAATCTCATACGCACTTGAGTAAGATTTCTAGCATTTCGGACTCAGCAAGCTCCGAGTACTTTAAATCTTACCCTTGGGTGTCAGATTTTTCTGTCTGACCCTCGTCCTTGTGTAAATTCTCATAAACCCTACCGAATAACTGGACCAGATATCTGAACTTGTTTTAAAATATAGTATTTGTTTTACAGTATTATGTTACCAGATCATTTGGTATTACTTCATCACTACAGAATATGTAGAACTGCTTCATATCAGATACCACATAATGGACTCAAAGGACATCGGAAACCAGACTACATATTTTTTAACAAACGTAGTGATCTTTGTTCGGATTTTAAGCGTTATAATAATTTCTCAACAGATATAAATCATATAATGACTGCAATTAAGCAACGAGTTTTAGAATTAAAGGATATGCTTCGGATAAGGTAATGGTAATTTTATAGAAAAATGTATAGTTTGTAAACTTTCAGTATGTTTGTGACGAAATTCATTATGTTTGAAGTTTTTGTTTATTTGCTTGCAAGAAACGCCAGTTTCAGCAGCTGTCAGGGAAAGAGAAGTTAACGAAGTAAGCGACTAACATAAGGCAGGTCCCTGACAAGCCTTATCACTTAAGTTAGCAAGTCGAGTGCACCTTTTTGTAATTTATAAAGAATGACGCGAACTCATAAGCTATATTGATTGTATAGGTTATAACCTTAGTCACTCCGTCAACAAAATCTTTGTTCCATTTCGCATAAATCAATTGTCATATGTTACTTCTTTATAAATATCTGGACATGATCATACGGCTGTTATGACTAGTTTACATAGGTTAGGCGTATCCTAGTATACCAGTCGTCTTATACTTCAGTGCTCTTCTGAAACCAATCATTTGTAATGTTAAAAAACCAATTTGTAAATTCAAAAACAAGCTACGAAGTCAATTATTCATGATTTTTCCATATATGTGTGATAATGAATGAAAGGATATGGAGTAAATGTACACGAGACAAAGTCTCTACAAATACATGGTAAAACAAGCAAAGGAACAACGCTTTTATTGTTGTTCTTCATCTTGAAGTCACCGTGTGACTTTCATCAATGAGCTTTGCTCATACCTCATAGCAAGCTGAAGACGGCCTCTAGCACTGGTTTAAGTAGAATTGTTTGCTAAATGTTGAACAATACTACCTCCGTGTATTTACTGGTCATGGATGTGGGAATGTCAACGAACATTTTCCATAAATGCAAGTTCCCTTTCGTGTGTGTACAGATCATTTGATAATACAAAAAGATATATAAACAAGAGATGTCGCCGAATGGCAGCCAGTTATACCCCCTCTCATTAAACCCTGAATCAATATGGTAAGTGCAAATTAAGTGTGTGTGGACACAATACAAGAATTTACACAGTTGGATGTGTGGTTGCCAATGAAAAGAGTGACAAAGGTTCAACTTGAAAAATGAAAGTAAAAAAAAAATCATAAAGTAAACAGAAAGTAGTACAGAAATACGGCTGAAAAGGGGAGATGCAGTATAATACCCTTCAAAGAAGCTCCATACCAAATATGAAGTAGCTGTCATGTGCAGTTCCTTAGAAAAATGCGACGAAAAAAAAAGTAAAAAAGGCACAAAGCCGGTAAACAGGAATTGGTGATCTCATATGGCCGAAAAGGGGAGGCGCAATATAGGATTCCACACTGATGTACAATTCTTAATATCAAGTGGCTGTCATGTGCAGTTGCTGAGAAAAATGCAACGAAAAAGTCACAAATTTGAAAATAAAAGTGGAAAAGACAAAGTCGGTCAACAGGAAGTGATGATCCGATATGGCCGAAAATGGGAGGCGCAGTATAGGACCCCATACTGATGCGCCATACCAAATATCAAGTGGCTGTCATGTGTAGTTGCTGAGAAAAATGCGACGAAAATATGCCTGACGGACGGACGGACGGAAAGACGGACAGATGGATGGACAGAGGTAAAACAGTATACCCCCCTAATTGAGAGCGGGGGTATAATAAAGAAAATTTTGTCTTTACTTCACGTAAACATTTATTTCCCTTCATTATGTATTACATATGCAGGTGAAAAAGATGAGATTTTAAAATTGAGTACACACACACATGACGCAAAAAGCTGAATTATGTTTCAATAAAAAGAAAAAATGTTTACAATAATGTCTGTAGTCAAAATTTGGTACAGCTAATTTTCTTAAGTTTGGGTCAACGGAACTTATTAATTTATGTAATTTTGACGATATTAGTTTGAAAAGGCTGGATAATTAAATTTACCTTCAAACAGTGTCAGAAGATAATAACCATTCATCTCAAATTAAATGTGTTAAATAAAAAGGAACGACGATTAATTAAAAAACTACATTCATATAAACAAGGGTCACAAAATTGATGCGTACTGGTTTATTTTTAACAAAACAACGGCAGTAGAATATCAAAAAGAGCAGAGCAAAATATTACATATATCAAAGTTCAGAGACAAGGAAAAATGAGAACACCAGAAGACAGAAGGCACCAATAAAACATACAATTGACCACTAATAAGGGACCGACCATTTAACCTGAAGAGGGGGGGGGGTATGGTTTTTTTTTCTGGACAGAAATTATTTATTTTTTGCACCCGTATCAGCAAAATATTTTTTTTCAAAATTAACATTATTTTTTTGGGCAGAAAGCCTCATTCAAAAAAATTTTTTCCATCATTTTGGCAGCCAAAATATTTTTTTCACATAAAATCAGATCCAAAACATTTTTTAAGAAAAAAACCATAGCCCCCCTCTTCAAGTTAAATGGTCGGTCCCTAAGTTGACAAATAATATGACTTACATTGACACAAATTTTTAAAAAATCTAGTAACAATTATTCCATTGTATCAAAAACCTCTCCTGATTTAAATGAGCACATATTTGGATTCCTGTTTAAAGCAATATTATGAAGAATCATCATGTGTTTCAGTAAACATCGGCAGTATCAGTAAGAGGCCAGTGTGCGTGTAAAACCATCAGGTCATTGAACCACAAAGCTAGAAAACGGACACATGCAGAATATCCTGTCGATTTACCCTTTTGCATAAAGAATGTAAGTTATGTCCCAATTTTTTCTGGATTTTAAATCAGTTTCTCTAATTTCTGCCTTATTTTCACGTTTACTGAATAGTGGTAGAAATCGTTTCTTCTCTCTAGTGAGAATGTTGTTCTCGGCAAGTGATTGGCTGAAATTCATTTATGACGTCAAATATGTTTGCCGTTTTTCGACTTTACAGTTATGACGCCATAAAAAAGCGACTATGTCTGATGACGTCACGCTGAAAGAACACATTTATTTGATATTGTCTGAAAAGGGGGGGTCAATTTCTTGTCCAAAAATTAGAGAAATAAAATCAACAACCGCATCTCGTGAGTAACGACATTTATACAATCTCGATAGTTAAATTTTCAAATATTCAAACGCTCGGCAAGCCTCACGTTTAAAGTTTGAAAATTTAAATATCTTTGGTGTAAAAATGTCGTTTTCAACTCGATTAAGTTGTGGATTCTATATTTCTTACATTTTATAACAACGTTTCCCAAAAATCTAGGATGAGAAATGCCCTTAGTAATAAATTGTGTCGAGAAACATTATATTTTCAAATGTTCAAATCATCGACCTAACTTTTTATTTTTCAAAAAAATGTGTAAATGAATTTTGAATTTCAATAAATTTACTGGCTAATGGTAGCTGCAAATCAGTCGTATGATGCAAATATCAGGGACAATGACCATTCTAGTACCATTTCCTTTTCCCAAATATTAAACATTAGGGTTGTCTTTCTATTCCGTAGGATTATTTATCTCAATTATCAAATTCTAACGTCGTATCTGTCGTACAAAAAAGACTCCCTGATACTATTCATATAATCAAATGTTCATATAACCAAACCCTTCGGGGAGTTTTGAGTTTGATTTTTCTGTCTTCCGTAGTGCGACAGTATTTTACCAACAGACTAGATTCCTTGAGCTAGCCGGCAGTTTAGAAGCGAGCACTCTTTGAGCCTTGTTACAAAATTACTTTTTGTCATATGCTTTTTCTGTTCTAAGATAGTTGTCATTGAGTTAGTAGTCTACCCGTATTAGGTTTTATTCGCATGTTTATGATACTATTAGGGAAACAGGATAGAGAAAGGGGAGGATTGGGTTACCCACAAACTGGTTTAACCCTACCACTGGCTTTTGCTAGTGCGGTTCCAAGACCGGCTATCCCGAGTTCCTATCGCTATTTATGTTTGTCTCTTGTTTTCATTATTGTTTTTCTGGTGCAGTTTGCTTGTAAATTGTGGCATGTGATTGTAGTTCCTAGCCATTGTAGGTGTTTGCTGTTATCCTGTTTTTGTAATTTGAAAACTAGCAAAAACATCATTTATGAATATTGATATGCTGGGTAACCCAAAACCGGCTGTGCGGTTTAACCCTGACGCTGACTTTAACAAGTTCCGGTACCAAGTTCGGCTGTCGCGAGTTCCTTTCGTTGTTCACGTTAGTCTATTGCCTTATTTGTGCTTTTCCTGTGTAGTTTCCTCGCAGATTATGGCATGCAATTTAAATTTTCGGCCATTGTAGATGTTTCCTGTTGTTCCATTTATTTCATATATGATGACCAACGATTTCGAAATATTCAAATTATGACATTAAAATTATGTTTAATGGAGTACAAGTTGAAATCGTTGAAAAACATTGATATTTAGGAATAGTTCTTATCCGATGCCAAAGGGGGGTAATAACAAAAATACCGAACAGATTTGTCAAGAAATTACAACCAAGTGGGTTTCCACGTTGATACAATGATATTATGTTAAAGTTGCTCACTCATCATGTCAGATTTTGAAACTCCTCTGGTTTTCTCCAGTTCAATTTCTTGAAGAATTGTGCACATATGACAAAGAAAGGAAATAGGGTAAATGTCAAGGGGACAACATCTTAACTCTAGGTTAAAACGACCCAAAACAACGCATTTAGCGGTCACCGCAGGTCTTCAACACAGCGAGGAACATCATACCATATGGCAAGCCCTAAATGGCCGTAAAAAATGAATAAATCAATGGAGACAAACCACATTCAAAAACCCAAATATTAAGAAAGAAATTTTTTTAAGAAGACAAGGACACGCCAATGACCAACATATTCCTGACTTGGGACAGACGCAAAAATTGCAGTGGGGTTAAACATGTTTTCTTGGATCCAAACCCTCCCTCTCCCTATGTGTGGTGAATGGCTAGAAAATAAGTACACAAAAAACATGAAGACAATACACACGGATGCTGTCCTGACAAATATTCTATAAGTCAAATTATAAGTTCTCATAAAATTCCTGATATGTCTTCCTAGATAAATATAAGTCCTGATATTAAATTACGGGAAAATCCGGAGATATCCTTTTCCTGCCAAACTTTTTAATGTCTTGAATCTCCAAAAGAACCACACGGACCTTAAAATTTCTTTTCATAATTTTATTATTTATAGTATACAATGCTAATTCAATTAAAATAGTGTTCAAGAAATCCTTGATATAAACAACTTCAGAAAGAATAGGTTTGGGTCTTCTCAAATTTACAAGCAAAAAGCCTTATACTTTGATACGGGTTTAATAGACGAAGCTACTGTTAATTGACAAAATCTTATAAAATGCATATTGAGCAAACAATGTTCTCAATAATTGAATAATTTCTTAGAGTCGATTATGACTGATGTAAGGGGTTTCGTAATAGCAGTTATTGTATGACCCAAAGATGAAGACTTAAAATTCGTCACTTTCTTATATGACGTCGTGCCGAGTACAGACTAGTCACCAGTGCAGCGTTTAGTATATGCCATTGGAATGTATGTGTGTGAAGTGATGACGTAATACCAAAGACTACGCAAGTTTCCTACATGTGCATCTATATTGTTTAACCGTGTGATATTACTTTGCATTATTGGATTTATTGTTGTGCCGTGACTTCCTGAATCGGACTAAGGATTCCAGGTAAGTTGCATTTATTCGTATTATTGTATATATATTAGTTTCGTGCACTCGAAGTCCACGACATTGGCGTCGTCGACAGGATCTACCTGTTGGATTGAAATTTGTCGCTTTCACGCTTCAAAACCAGTTCTGCTCTAGATACCAGCAATTTTATTCATACACACCTGCATGGGCACATATGAAAAACATCGTGTGTCATAATTTGCGGCATTTTCCAAAGATTTTGGGACTACTTATTCATTATATTTGGAGTAATTAATTTTTGTTGTTCAAGTTTCTCTTTCCAGGCAACCGCCATTTTGAATAGCCATTTTGATTGTCAAAACGAGCAAGACGGAAGTTGATTGTCTGCGCATGTCCACTCGAGGAGCTGAAAGGATAACAACAGTCCGAGGGACCTCGTCCTTGGCATACGTTCATCATTATTGGTTAAGATTAAAATAAATAAAATCATTTACTTTAATTCATATTTGATTGCTGATATTTTAAAAAAAGGATTAAAGGGCAAAATGGCCAGTAGACCGATAAGACTTATGGAAGCCACTGAAGAACAACTTCTGGAGTTTGAAGGTATTGATGTCAGCATGGCTAAAGAAATCATTGAGCTTAGAAGAACATCAGGCTGCATCGACTTAAATGATGTATACGCTATTACTGGCATACCTAAATCTAAGTTGAAACATCGTCTTGCAGAGCCTGGCTTGGCATATTTTTGTAATAAATTACTCTCCGAATCTCGGAGGACTTTTTCTGTACTTGCCAATGTTTCTTAGCCAGCTAATAACAGTCGCCTTAACGTGACAACAGACTTGGGAGTAATTAAGACTGGGAAGGACAAGTTAGTACGGGGCAAAACTGAGTCACAAAAAGATCAAGTGTTACATGTACAGGTGAACAGTGATTTAAAGACCAAGGTGTCACGGGAAACTTCGGAAGGGATAGAGACTCCTGTCGAGGAGAAAGGGGAGGTCGATCAAGAGTTTTATTCCAAACCTATAGACGGGAGTGTTGTAACAGGAGCAACTACAGACACACATCATTCAGAAAGTCCACCAACTGCATGCTCAGCTCTTGAAAAGACACTATTGTAATAAATGAGGATCAAAGTGTCAGTAAGACGTAAGCTACTACAAGTCAGGGGCTCTTAGCTCCAACTTCAGTTCAGACTGTCTCAATGCAGGAGTTCCACATGTCGAATGTTCCAAATCCAGATAAAGCACCAACTATTTCCAGCTGGAACACTAACGAATCATCTAACATGTTAGGCCAAAACATAGCTCAAGTGGCTGAAGGAGCTCTGAGTAATACTTCTGTTCTGGGGAACACTTCCCCGTCTCTAGCGGTTTATTCTACTATTAATCAATTTAGTATAGGCCAAAGTGACCATCCTTATGAAGGTAAGCCATGTGAACCAGATATCTCGTCAACTCTGGAACACCAATTAGCCGTCGGGACGACTTCTACCTACAACCAGTCTTGCCAACTGTCACATAGTTTATTTCCTCCAAATGTACAATCGTCCAAGGTAGGAGACACTACTCCAAGTGTGAATAACAGGGTCGTATCTTTATCTAGGCATTCAATGGGAACAACACTAGTTTGGCCTAATGTTTTTTACGGTTTCAATGAAGTAGTGTTGGAAATGATATGCTCTTATCGAGAGAAGAGGAACAGATGCTCAGACAGGCACTCCTCTATTTCAGCTTTAGCTTCACATTCCCTAAGTGCAAGGCTCACAGGCTTAACCCAACACCAATTCATGCTAGACAGAGAGACGGTCTAACCTCTTCGGATGTCATTGGGAAAATATCCACCGGTTCAACATTACTTTCAACTAGACTTGTCGATTGGTCGTCTTAACCTGCTTTCTCAAGGAATGCTAGTACTTGTCCTAGAGTTAACACTGGAAAGATGGTGCGACTTACACCTAGCTGAAAATCAGCATGATCCTGGAGATCTTTTATATAAGGTTAACTCCTTCACCTTGGCAGGACAGAGCCGGAAGCTAGAGTCGCCCTGGCCAAGAGCTTGTCTGGTCATAGATGCTTCATGTCCTTTATATCAACTCCAAGTTAGCAAGGGATACAGCTTCATACATCCAGGCTACCACAAATCATGTTATAACAGGGACATTCCATTATGGCTCAACATACCAGGAAATGAACTTTACAGTGTAGAATGGAGAGATTGGCACAAGTCAAAGTCCAACTACCATCTGGGCGAAACCGTTACATTATTGGGGGAGTTCCTTGCCAAGAACACTGGACAAAGCAGTTTAGCTAATTGCTTTAGCTTGAAGCTGAGTGATAGGCAACCAGATGAGTGCATCGCTGAGTCTGTAAGTGTAGATCCCGGTATCATGGATATCATTGCAGTAACTACTGCAATTCCAGAGTTTGGTTCGGGTCAAGGGCCCAGGGCCCTGAAATAGAGACCTGAGTACAGGGATGCCAGGGTTGATGGTAGCTTGGTTTTGAATTCAGGTTTAGTCCCCATTGGTCAGGAATATGTTGTCATAGGAGCTGACCTGACAAGTTACACCCGGACAGGGCGCCAACCAAAAGTCGTGGCGTACCTGGAAGGCTATGATTTTTGAGGAAGTTGTAAGCCCCGGCTTTGTAAATTTTGTATATATGTTGGGATTTTCATGTTTTTGAATTCTTGTTGTCATTCGTGGTATCTTGTTATTTCTCATTATCGTTTCTCTTTGTTTTTTCAGGACCGAGGTCATATGAATAGGGCATCTAGTGTTGGTCTGATGGCTGGGATATCTGATATCCAATTGTTGTCTAGTTTCTTATGAGTCTCTCTGTTCCTGTGGTTAAACCTCTTTTATGCATAGAGCATTCTCTTTCAGTCAATCATCACAGGAATGTGACTTCGTAACGTCTTTAATAGAAAAAGAGGAAGAAAATAATAACAATAGTATAATAATAATATATATTAAAGTGAAATAAGACGATGAATATATAAGAATAGTTCTTCAGTATTATCAGTATTGTAATCCTCAATAATCTTCTTCATCATCTTCACTTTCAAAGCAATAACAACATCCACAGTCAGGCTATCGACTGGACAACTCACAGATGTTTCCTGCATATTTTCTTGTTAGTTGATGATAACTTCGACTTAGTCTGTTGCAGAGGACTCGTCTGGAGTGTTTTAGGACAAATCCATTGTATGTCTTTCCGAAGAACAGTGTTGTCATGGGACGGCCAGCCATTTATATTTGTTTGTTGTTTGACCCAGAAAGAAATGTTTGACCTGTAGTCCTTAAAGTGTTTTACAGGGCCCTAGGCCCCACCAGGTTTTGCTACTATCTATGAAACCAGTCAGATGTAGTTAAGTGGCTGGAGACGGCAGTTTGTAAATACTTATTTGACCTGATCCAGGGATTAGTTATTTGTTTATTTGGTTTTCCTGAATTGGGTGAATGTTGTTTATAATGGTAACATGTGTTTGTAAATAGTATTGTTTGAAGTTAGTATGGATTTGGTCTAATTAAAAACAGCTGATTGGAAATGAAACATTGACATCTTGTGTTGCCAGTATTACCAATTCAACCACTACTAATCCTTTTCAACGAGAGCTTTTCAGTTTTAGCATTTGATTCCTGGCCTGGTTCTACAAAGAAGGGGCGGATGTCGTGCGAAGTACAGACTACGTCGCCAAAACTAGTCACCAGTCCAGCTTTTAGTATATGCCATTGGAATGTATGTGTGTGCAGTGATGACGTAATACCCAAGACTACGCAAGTTCCCTACGTGTGCATATATATTGTTTAACCGTGTGATATTACTTTGCATTATTGGATTTATTGTTGTGCCTGAATCGGACTAAGGATTCCAGGATAGTTGCATTTATTCGTATTATTGTATATATATTAGTTTCGTGCACTCGAAGTCCACGACAATACCTTCAAACATAGCTCTGATGAATAGTATGAATTTGTTATCATTTCGGTTAAAGAGTAAAAATGAAAGTAAACTCTTCAAGCCGCCACGAGGAGACAAAGAAATTTTCTAATCCCAAGATTTATAATATTTTATCATTTCCTAACGTCTAGATTTTATCTGCACCGAAGAGACATAAGTTGTTTAAATGCGCATATGCAGAAACGAAATTCACAGTAACTTCTGTTATAGGTAATTAAATATTGTAAATATTCTTAAATGCATTCGTGTATTTATTGTTTTTATTTTCGAAGGTCTTGATATTATGCAATTTGTTTGGCCAAGTTATGTAAGTTGCTGAAAATTAACAATGATTAAGGTAATTACACCTTAGAACATTCAGAAACTTCTAGAAAATAAAATTGAATAAGTAAGTTATGGAATTTTCTGGATCTTTCCCTAATATTATTATATTAGTCATGTGATTGTCAGTTAATGGAAAGTTTTCTCGATGTCTCTTGTTAAAGAATATTCTAGATACATTGTATGTATTAATATAGCGTTGAAGAAAAGGGTAAAGCAGCCAGTTTACTATGTTTATACAGGATTTTTACGCACGTCTTTTGTAGTTGAAATCAACCTCAGTTATTATGAATCTATTATTGATTATGAGTAAGGATCATGAGGAAAATTCATCTGGAGATTTATTGGTGGACTTCGGGGGATTTTTAATTTGGATATTCATAAGTGAACCTCAATATTGTCAGATAAGTTGTATACTGTATATCTTATTTGTAAATTTTTTTTTGTCTTATTAAAATGTTAATTTGAGCCAAATTTGTTTTATTGTTGCTGACAACGATTTGTAGGTCATTTCTACGTCATAACACATAACACTTCGGTATTTAGTTATTTATATCACTTTTGGAAATAAATATTCATCTACCCATGAAACAACACGCCTTTTATGACATATACTAAACAAGTTTTTCATTTCAATTACAAATATATTAAGTTTTACAACACAGTTAAATGTGACTTAATCACACAAGCCAATCAGTATTAGTACCTCGTGTCTAATGTTTGCGAGATTATCGGATTAAACACTTGAGAAAAAAGTTTGTAGGGTCAATCTTCCATCTGGTCATCCTTTCTTGGAAAAAAACAAATCTCTAAAATTGGCATTTTTAGCCCAAAAAATTTCTCCGCTTTCAAAATATATCAAACATCAGCCAGGATCAACGCCAATAGAATACTGAAGGAACAAAGGAATGGAATTTACAAAAATCGAAGTCCAAATGACAAAATACCGAGGTTACTGTGAATTTAGACTCTGCATATGCGCATTTCGACAACGTCTCACCAGTGCAGACTATATATCAAAACATTTGGAAATTCATGAACCGAAATATGTGTAAAAACTGTTAGGGAAAAAAATTACCAGACATGGCCAAAACAAGGACACAGAAAACAATGACGTTAGACAGATACAAAAGCACAGAAATAGAAATCACAACATTCAAAACAAAGGCACTCACAGTATGAACTCCAGTGAAACTGAGAGTGACATCAAGCGCTCCGGAAGGGTAAGCATGTCTTGCTCTGTTAACAGTAACCGTCACACTGTAAGTCAATCTAGGAAAATGTCAAAATCGGTAGTCAAATCCGGGAAGACGTGAATCTAGCTGAAAATGTACACTTTCATTTGGGACAATAACACGTCTTATCTGTCAACGATATCATTGTGACGGCTATAGAATTTCTTGGGGGATTAAATTAACAAAGGTTGAACAAATTCCTGACCTAACCAGCTTTTCGGACAGTGTTTTTTCTCTGTTAAAAAATAACTGTACAAACTACACGCTCGACAGTAACGAATCAAGTGGTGAATTGTATAATCATCAATCAGGAGAGGTAGGTATATTTCTGCTAAGAAAAGGAAAGTTCCCAATTGGGAAATTAAAATCATCACACATGTCATATGGCTTAGATTTCAAACGTCCATCTTCGTCAATATACAACAAAAGACCTCGGTACGAAGCTGAAGAAGGTGTACCAGTTGTTTCTTTAATTTCAAGCTCATTGGGATAGATCTGATGTAAACATTCCTTAAAATGTAAGGTTATCAAGAGGTACATCGTCTATGTAGCGGAGGCTAAAATTAAAGGACAGGGCTAATTTTTTTTTATTGTGTAAGCCCTTGTAAAAAATTGGCCTCGTACGAGTGAAGGAAAGGGTCAGCTAAAAGTGGCGCACAGTTAGTTCCAATAGGAATCCCTATTTTCTGTTGGAAACACGGCCTCCGAATTCGACAAAAATATTGTCGATCAAAAGTTCTAACATTTTGATCATGTCAATCTCAGTGTACTTCTTATTTGAATCACTGTGGTTCTTAACAAAATATGTCTTTTTCTCTCCCTACCTGTAGTGCTTTCTATGTAACAAAACCTGGATGAGATTTTCTGTCTCACCCGTTGGTGAGACAAGCTACACGCACATTTTCCCGCCAAATTATAGTGATCATCGTTCTATATGAATTTAAGTTTGTCGGGTATTGCTACACTGATGTGTTTTGTGCTGATAATGTTTCAGTCTGTAGTGTGATTTTACGGAAAGCTAAAAGCTCAAATTGCCTTTTGAAAAATCCCGCGCTCAAATGTTATGACGTTGCAAAGAAAGGGACGTAACTCATGAATGTAAACAAACGACATGAAGGTGAACTTCAGATTTTCTGACATATATGAGAAATTACAGCTGTAATGTGTTATGATTTGAATGTAACAGTATCGCGTTATTATGTCTGGTCACGAATGACGTTATGTCCAATGTCAACAAGTCATTCGTGTTGGTAGGGTGAGAAAAAGAATCAAACACGGGTTAGTGTGCAAGACAAAGAAATCTCAGACACCCGCGAGCAAGATTAGGTAGTCTCTGACTCGGCAAAGCCTCGTCAGAGGCATCCTTAATCTTGCCCTTGGGTGGTTGAGATTTCCTTGTCTCACACACCAACCCGTGTAAGATCCCTACTTTTAAATAGGTGCAGATGAGTTCTCTATTTTAAGTGCAGAAACACTGATGTATTAAATTTGCAATTAATGTTTTCAATTTATTGTGTGGCAGGTTTGTATAAATAGAAGAAAATTCAAAAGTTTGAATGCCATGGCAATGGGTGAGACTGGTTGAGGATAGCCGTTCATTGCGATCTTTCGAAATTTTTAGAATCCACATTTGATTCACGCCGCTCATGGAGTAAGCTTTATAACAGTAATTTTTCAGGCCATCTGTGAGTGCTGTCAACAAAGTAGTGATGAGCTGTTTGTATGGATTCTTATGAAGTTTTGGTAACCAATGCAATGCAGCCTGGTCTTCCACAATCTATGTTTCTTAATGTTTCAAGCGACGCTGTTAAGTCAAAATGTTTAATCTGTAAACCATACCCTTCCAGGTTGAAAATGACCATAAAAGGTCAAAATTATTGTATGGAAAAATAGGTACGTCACTTTGAATACCATTTCGTTGACAATTTTCAACAGTAAAGTGAATCAAAGTCTGTAGACGAAAAAAAAAAACATCGGACAACCCGATAAAAATGTCATAGTCATGATTTTTTGAAGAAAAAAAAATCGGATCTCAAAAATGAACCATCTTTTGAAAAGTTGAAAAATGCAGAAAATTGCATCTTGGTAAGTATGAAAAAGGAAGGAAATAGGGTGAATGTATAGACCGTGTTCATTTTAGTGAGTGTAAAATCTCATTTTTATCGGCACAGCTAGCAAGATTCTGATGTTGAAGGATTTGTTTGGTGGGTAATTGAGAAAAAGTCATATTCTAACCTTTAGACAGAACAAATTAAAAAATATGGTATATGCTGCTCTTATCCTCAAACAGTACCAATGTAAAAGTTTGATAAGCTTCTTCAGATGGTTTAAGTATTTGGACATTTGCAAGGACAAATCTTCACTACAAACATCATAAACGAACACAAAACTAAAGAATAAAAGTTTGAACTCCCACTGAAAGCCAAGAGTATCATCAAGTGTTCCGGAACCGTAACTATGATTTGCTTCAAGCGTTACACCTGTCATACTGCAAGTGAAAAATCTGGTTTTTTCGATGTTTGTGAGTCTGGTAATTATCCCTGGATCTACCCAAAGTTAACTATTCTCATAAGTGAAATAGAAACTTTGTAACAGTTTGGTAGCGACCCTAAAACTAATGTAGTGACAATTGCAAGATGGATTGAATACACCTTTGATGTATAAGTTTTTGAGGCTGTCATGGTAATTTTGCTCTGTTGACAAAGTCGCTTTACGAAGTACAGGCACGACAATAGCGTATGAGTTGTGAATGTAGACACCATGTGCCGGAGATGTAGGAATATCACTGCTCAAAAACTGGACGTTCATTATTGGAGAGTCGAAATCATCACGCTGTTCTTAGCCTTTATTTCCTTTAAAAATTAAGACGAGCAAAATTTAAAAAAAATGTTGTTTTTCATCCCGTTTACACACATTCCGACACCATTGGCGCATGTGCGAAATATATGATTATTTGGTATTAATCTGGTAAGCAATTAGCAAGAACTATGTTAGAATGTTGTATAGTCAGACTTGTCTGACATGAAAATTTTACCTTGCGTGTTATCGAAATTTACTGTTTTCATCAAAATTCTAACCACTTAAAAATACTGAGGCTTCATTCCGTGTATGGCACTCGGTAGATGTCCTTGGTACTGGATTTGGCCTCCTATTTCGATATTTTTGGAAATGAGTACTTCTTTTTGGGCTACTTTTAGATTATGGCTTTCCGTATCTTTGATTTTAATGCTGCTAATGAGAGGTTACTCCTTGAAACACGTGAACAGCATAACAAAATTTACTGTTTTGATGCAACTTAGGTTATTTTTTGTATTTTGAACCATTGGGCCGATGCCACTGCTGGTGGACCAGAGGTCCCCGAGGGTATTCACAAGCCCAATAGTCAGACTTGTTTGACATGGAATTTTTACCTTGCGTGTTATCGAAATTTATTGTTTTCATCAAAATTCTAACCACTTAAAAATACTGAGGCTTCATTCCGTGTATGGCACTCGGTAGATGTCCTTGGTACTGGATTTGGCCTCCTTTTTTGGTATTTTTGGAAATGAGTACTTCTTTTTTGGCTACTTTTGGATAATGGGTTTCCGTATCTTTAATTTTAATGCTGCTGATGACAGGTTACTCCTTGAAACACGTGAACAGCATAACAAAATTTACTGTTTTGATGCAACTTAGGTATGTTTTTGTATTTAGAGAGCATTGTCACGAGATATAGACTGCCCAAGGGATAGCGATATGGACTGATGACAATATCTTTTCATTCGGGAACAAATATGTACTATATCACTGAAAACAGTGCATATTATCTATATTGCATTTGTATAATTAAAGACAAGACATTGCATAAAAGAAGAAAAAAAGACCCATCCTAAAATAAAGCCTGTACCTTTCTTTTGTTTGCATACCATATATGTTATAAAGCAAAAAAATATTTTACGAAAGGATATGGAGTAAATGAACATGAGACCATACCACATATGTTAACTCCAATTGCAATAATTTTAATGAGCTGTATGGCCATTTCGAAAATTTATTCCTCATCAGCAGCACTAGAACCCAAACAAAGGAAATCCATAATTTCAAAAAATGTTAAATGCATAAAAGCAAACGAAATCCGAATAATCAGTAATATCAAATATAGCTTAGGACAAAACTACGATGGTGGGGTTAATCCTTCGATTTTAGAATTTACATAAATTTAGATAATAGTAATTGAACAAAGTGTACACATGAGATATTATCTCATGTACAAGTACACCATATCTAAGAAAAATAAAGAGCATACATCTCTATTATGCTGTTTGACATGCATTTAAAATCATGTAAATCCGGAGAAAAAATCAATGGACCCTTTAACTTTTTCTATATCATTTTAATAGATTTAATTATCGGACTGTTCGACATGTGTTCGGTTGAATGTTAATATACAATAATAGCCACACCATTTGACATGTTTTCTGTATACTATAATGTATACATATAAATCACCAAAAGTTCCACATAGGTTTCGCATTGTACATACATTGTATACAAAAAAAAAATAACCAGATTGATTGACATGTGTTCGGTATAATGTATGGCAGTGTTTCAAATTGTTCTGTATTATAATAACAAAATTACCAACAAAAAAGTACAAAAGGACAAAAATAAGGCAGGTGGAAAACCAACTGAAAATTATAGACCACAATGGTCCTGATTTGGTAAATGCAATTTAAATGAAATGGTTGGTTAATCCGGTTCGTATGGCGCGCCAAACCTCCCTTATTTGTTGGAGATTCCGATAGCAACTCAATATCAATTTCTATAATGAAAGGTCGAAGACAGTAAAAAGAAATAATTATCCCTGTATTAAATAAAATAAGAATCTTCTATCAAAGTCTGGAGCATAATTTTTCGAATGGATATCCATTTAAGAGCTTTCTAAGATTCGTCTGATTTTTTTTCCAGCCTTGATTAATATAGCAGTCACGAAGATAACTATGTCCAATGAGAAAGTCTGTATAATGTTTGATAGTTCTCGAGTAGTAACGAATCAGTTGTGAAACATATACACTCCGTAAGCAGAAGCTCGAATGTTTGTATCCGTGTAAGGTAAATTGATAACTTTGAAATTATAATCGCCCCTTTGCCTTGAATTTTGATACTGAAATATACATTTTCGTCAAATCGAGATGTTAGCGCAAGAACATAATTGCTATACGGTTTGAGGTTCCTCATTGTGTTCAAGACCGTACGGTGACCCCATTTCCTTTTTTTCATATGAAGATCTAAGCGGTTTTTGTCGTTTCGTTATCTCTAGATCTAGTGGATATATTGATGGGTTTCTTTTACCAAAAGTTGTGATATTAATGGAGAGAACATCATCAATATATCTATCCGTAGCCACTGATGTCCCTCCCGGCTTTCAAAAAAAAAAAAAAAAGAAACCCGAAGTTCAAGGGAGTTCACATTATGAGTGCCTTAATTCTTAATGTTGTCTTTTTATTTCAGTGCATTGTGGCTGTCTCACGTCCTTGTTGTGTCTTTGTTTTTCTGTTTCCTTGTTTTTGCCATGTCTTTGGACTTCGATTTTTGTAATTATCACTTCCCTTGTTCCTTGAGCTCTGTTGGACTGTAAGGTTGTTTTCGTTTGTTTGTTTCTGTGACAGACGTGTCTAGTTGGGTGGGGTCACTCGTTTTGTCCTTGTTGTCATTATTGGTAGCCATTTTGGATAGGGTACAGGTAAGAGGTGGTTGCAAAAATGACAATATAAACAATATTAAAATGTTCAGAATTGGCTTGTACTTTGAAAAAAATAGACTTCAGTATTCCATATTGAGGTATAAGTCACATATATTAAATTTTCAGAAGTCTCATAACAGGAATTCTACACACTTTGTTAAAGAGCAAATTTACGCTTCCATTTTCCATTTTCCAGCAGGCACAAGTCACACAAAGTTAGTACTGTGATTTTTTTTCATAATTTCTTTATAACTTTTATCTGGTATTTTGATTTATGGATTACCATACGTTTTTGATTTTATCTGCACTGAAGAGTCAAACGTTATCGAAATGCCCATGTGCAGAAACTAAATTAAGATGCAAAAAATACATGTATGGTTGTCAATTGCAATAATTGACGGAAGATAACGAACAGTGATAAAGAACGTATGGTGACCCCTAGATGCTTCGTTTTGGGTCGTTTTAACCTGGGAATTCGATTTACATTTACCACATTTCCTTTCTTTTTCACAGATATATTTATTTACCGAGACGAATTAAAATGACTGTCAGACTCATACCGAGGGTGTCAAAATTCACTCCGAGACAGTAATTTGTCAAGTGGGTGATAAAATATCGGCAATCAAGGATAGTACTTTTAATGATCCGAAGTGCTCTATCTATGGCTAATACATCTATGTAGGAACTAAAACAATTGTCATTGAAAGGTCGTAGACAAAGAAATGTTCATCTCAGTACTAAGTCACTTTCTGAATGATTGTATTATGCGGAATTTCTTGAAGCCCTCATTGAGAAGGTGGTCACGGAGATAACTATACTTAATGAGTCTAAATAATTGATGCCTATAGTTTGCATATTTGAGATAGTGATTGATTTTATAAATAACGAAAAACCCAAGTTACTGAAAATATACTCTATATACCAACCAATCCAAATTTATAAATAAATAGTCCATGATTCCCCTGAATAAGATATTTTGATATATATTTTAAGATCTACAATAGCCACCGATCGTTCTACAGAATGCTTAAAGTAACATTTGATGATTGTCATGATGCACCAAAGACAACAAACATATAACAAAATACAAAGTTGAAAAATATGGGCGACCTTTAATATTTGATTTAAAGTTCATGCACAAATGTGTTGAATTAAATTTAAGAAGTACTTTGACAAAAAGGGCTCAAGTTTCTTTCTGGAGAAAATATTAAGACATTGCATTTGTATTATAAAAGACAAAAATTGTATAGAATACCTTTCTTTTGTTTGTATATGATACTGGTTTGCTACAAAGCAATAATGTAGAGGCAAAATATCACACTGTTTGACATTATTCAAACTAATGTATAGGCACAAATAGCCGGACTGTTTGAAAAGTTTACTTACAATGTACAAACAAAAACCACCAGACTGTTAAACATATGTTTGGTTTGATTTGCAGATAAATATCCAATTTCCCGTATAATTCATAGAAAAAAAATCGTTTGAATGTTAATATAAACAGGACTATCAGACATGTGTTTAGAGTTACATACCGACTGTTTGAAATATTTCCTGTTTCATGTAAGGACAAAAATTAAAGCATTGTTTAACATGTGTTAAATTTAATGCATAGACAAAAATCACCATAGTAGTTGATATGGGAAAAAAGCCGCGGTTTTCAAAAAACGTTTTTTGAAAACCGCGGCTTTTTTCCAATATCAACTACTATCTACGGGACTAACGAAAATAAACAATTGTTATTCACTACAGTTGAGACGGGTAAAACGGGCTAGATTCTTAGTTCACTCACATTTTTTACGTTGCTTGCGGTTTAAGCAT